>CM076079.1:2945000-3045000 GCA_038088235.1 Zacco platypus
ATAGCCCTGTCGTTCACCTTTCCAAAGGCGGGTGGCTGGGAAAGAATCCAGGCAGGAGAGGGGAGGGAATACTGCTGCTGCAGATCCCATGTCTTTACCCAGCCCGAATCTGATCTCACGGTTTGTTTGTTTGTTTTGAGACCCAGTGATCATGTGCCCAACTCCTGTCATCCCAAATCTGTCATTTCCTTGTTCTTGAGTTAGCAGCTTTTCCCATCCTCACCTTAATGAGCCTGCTGGGAAAACCAATAGACATCATTTGGGTCTCGCTGTTGTTGATAGACTGTGTTTTGTTTAGATACACACATAGCGATGTTTTGAGAACTTGCTCGGAGGAACTTTGAGAATGTTCAGAGGAGATTAACAAAGAGCAGAGTGTAAACACTGAACTGTCTGCCATGGAAACTCCATGGAGCTGCTCCGAACACACTTTCATTAAACATTAGTAAACCTGTCCGTCCGAAAGCATCTAACTGTTCCCAATGCGATCTGTTTAGCATTATTGGGAAACGTTATGATGTGTTTTAAATGTAAACTAGATTTTTGCGTATGTTAACAAAAGATAACATTCACCACGACGATGCTAGGGAAAATGAAAATGCATTGCAGTGTATTTTGCTAACATGTTTTCAGTGGGTTTTTTAATTGCTAGTGCATTGATAAGTGGTCGTTAGGAAGTTTCTAGGTGGTTCTGGTGGTTGTTAGGATGTTCTAGATGGTGATGAAGGCATTGCGGTGGTTGCTAAATGTTTTCCGGTGTTTAAGTTTGGTCTTGTGGTTGTTAGCACTTTAGCACTTTCTGTTGATTTGCTAAGGTGTTGCTGTGTGGTTGATAGGGTGTTCTGGGAGGTGGTGAAGACATCACAAGGGTGTCTTGGGTGGTTGCTGAATGTTTTCAGGTTGTTTCTAGTTAATTCAGGTGGTTTTTAGCACTTTAGTACTTTCTGTTGGTTGCTAAGGTGTTGCTATGCCATTAATAATGTGTTCTGGGTGGTTGCTAAATGTGTTGTGGTGGTGCTTAGTGCATTCTAGGGTTGCTAAGTTGTTGCTGGGTGGTTGTTAGTGCATTTTTATGTGGTTGCTAAAGGTGTTTTGGTGGTTGTTAGAGCATTCTGGTGGTAGCTGTAGTATTCTGGTGGCTCTTGAGGTCTTGATAGATCGTTCTTAAGTTGTTCTGGGTAGTTACTATGGCACTGATATATGGTTGCTAGGGTGTTACTAGGTAGTATCTAAGGTGTTCTGGTAGTTGCTAGGGTGTTCTGTTGGTTGTTAAGGTCTTGATGGATGGTTGCAAGGTTCTTCTGGGTAGTTGCTAGGGCATTGATAGGTGGTTGCTAGGGTGTTACTAGGTAGTATCTAAGGTGTTCTGGTAGTTGCTAGGGTGTTCTGGTGGCTGTTAAGGTCTTGATAGATGGTTGCAAGGTTCTTCTTGGTAGTTGCTAGGGCATTGATTGGTGGTTGCTAGGGTGTTACTAGGTAGTATCTAAGGTGTTCTGGTAGTTGCTAGGGTGTTCTGGTGGCTGTTAAGGTCTTGATGGATGGTTGCAAGGTTCTTCTGGGTAGTTGCTAGGGCACTGATAGGTGGTTCCTAGGGTGTTACCAGGTAGTATCTAAGGTGTTCTGGTAGTTGCTAGGGTGTTCTGGTGGCTGTTAAGGTCTTGATAGATGGTTGCAAGGTTGTTCTGGGTATTTACTATGGCACTGATATATGGTTCCTATGGTGTTACTAGGTAGTATCTAAGGTGTTCTGGTAGTTGCTAGGGTGTTCTGGTGACTGTTAAGGTCTTGATAGATGGTTGCAAGGTTCTTCTGGGTAGTTGCTAGGGCACTGATAGGTGGTTGCTAGGGTGTTACTAGGCAGTATCTAAGGTGTTCTGGTAGTTGCTAGGGTGTTCTGGTGACTGTTAAGGTCTTGATAGATGGTTGCAAGGTTTTTCTGGGTAGTTGCTAGGGTGTTCTGGTTGTTGCTAGGGTGTTACTAGGGAGTATCTAGGGTGTTCTGGTGATTAATAGGTAGTTGCTGGGATGTTCTCACGTTCTCTCTCGTTCTCTCCTGCTCTCGTCTCTCTCTCTCTCTCTTGTTTTAATGTCCACTGGATGAACATCGTAGTAGTTCCCCTCATCAAGCCACATGATTTGAGGTATCACTCCTGTCTGTAGCAGAAATGGAGCGGGGCGAGTTACACAGTGAAGTTAAGTATGAGCAGTAGTAATAGTGAAGCGTGCCTTAGCAAGCAACACCAATCATTCTTCATTCCAAGAACAGCTTCCTCGTTTCACACATTTGTTAAACCACTTAATCATCTCATTTCCCCACTGTAGGTCTGGTTTCTGTCTTCCGTTACTCTATCTGTCCATTTCATTAAGTAACCCTTCATTTTCACATTCACTGTAACAGCTGCCCTGCTGCTTCCTGGTCAAGGTTGCCCAGGATCTCAAGGTCAGCCACTCAATAGCGCTGACAGGTCAGGAATGCAACTGCGATAAAAATGTCGCTGGTCCCGGGCATGAGGGCAGAGCTCCATGCAGCCGGCAGCCGAGGGGCTGCATGCGATAATCACATGCCACTGCAGTGGAGCTCTCTGCGTTTATGCTCAAGCGCGGATGGGGTCACCTCTGGCTCGTCACACAGTAATCACGCTTGCCGGAAACACCCGTTTCAATTCGCCAAAATAATCTTTAGAGCAGATGAAGGGATTTCAAAGTCAAAATATTGGCATTTACTGCTTTTTTTTTTTTAAAGCGGGCCCCTCTGCTCAGATGTACAGCATACTGTAAACACAGGACTTATTGTTTTGCCCCTACTGTATTATGCTGTATGTGTAAACACAGCCCGCAACAAAACCCTGTTTTCAGTGTAAATAATCTGCAGGAGACAACTGGAAATGAAAACACCCTCTAAACCGGTGTTGATTAAAACATAAACTAATCCCAAGAAGTCAAGAAGGAAGATGAACTTTCTTTTTCAAATTATTCAAAGTCCTTTTGTATTTTCATAAAGAGTCAAGCAGACCGAAGGTGTAAATCTTATTGTGCTTGAATATAAAATAATACTATATTAAAAATGAGCCATTTTTGTGTAATAACCGCCTGGCCTTTGAGCTGAAGCAGGAATTGTGAATCCCCTCAGGCGACGTTCTCATCCTCAGTCACGTGAATGATTGCTACTATTGCTGTCTGGAGCTATATTTATGGACTACTAATGTGAAATGTGACCACTAGGGGGAGTTTTGTGCAGCTCTGTCTGCAGTTGCAGCAAAACAAATAAATATCCTGCTTTTTATGTGTCTCCATCTGTATTAATCTGTCTGCAAATCAAAACAAGCAGATAATGCTTTTCCATAGTGGCAGTAATAAAACGCTCCACACACTTGCTGAGGCAGCGCGCCATATCTGAAGGTTAAGGTGTCCTCGACTTCCCGCCTGTGGCGAAGAGAGATTTAAATTAACCAGTCATTTTCTCAACAGCCCTTTGATATTAAATGGGGGGAAAATGACGAGGCAAAGCAATGAAAAATCAGAGTTGATATCCGTGAGCAGAACTCTGAAATCATTCCGTTTTGTGGAGCACAGTGTCTCTAAAAACCAGGAACTTCAGGAAAATGTTATCAGCGTGAAATGACATCAAGCGGCACTCGGCTACGGTTTACTGTTATTGCTGTCAATATGGAAACAGAGGGGCAGGTCAGCATGAGTGCAGTGCTGAAGCACTGGCGAGTCTTCATAAACTGAGACAGGGTCATTTCAGCGTCCACAGTTGCTTGACCTCTGTTCCCTGCTGCCCTGCTCGGATTTGCGTCCGATTATGGCTTGCAAGGAAACCGCTTTCCATTTCTCCCTCCCTTTTTGCGTTGTTCTGCTGCAGATGCCCAGGTTTGCTCTGTCAATTTCAAACCGAGTCCTTTCATAAAGCCTCCGGTAAGAGTCTTAAGCCTAATTTGATTACATCATGACCGACAGCACTCACGTCTGACATGACAGAGTCCCGGAAGAGATTTTCCGTCCTCGGCTTTAACCAGCAGTGAAACATTGACACTGTGGAAAAAGGATGATGAAATTTAGTTTTGTCAACACTAAGCTTTTGGTCCCATGACTATACATCACCTGTCCGAATGTTACACAAATATTTGAGCAAATTCCCCATGGAGGCACTTTCTCTTGGCCATGTATTATTTTGTTTTTATATGTTTTGAATTTTATCATTTTTGTTTACTATCTAACTATCCTAATAGTTTATATATATATCTTTATTTATTTTATATATTATATATTTTATATATATATATATATATATATATATATATATATATATATATATATATAATATTATTATATTATTATATTATATTATTATATTATATTATATATATATATATATATATTATATATATATATATATATATTATATATATATTATATATATATATATATATTATATATATATATATATTATATATTTATTATATTATATTATATATTATATTATTTATATATATATTACATATATATATAATGAAGTTGCTCCTGTTGTAACAGCTGTGGTCTGTATGTTCAGGAAGTTGACACCTCATTGTCTAAAATGGTTCACAGGGACCCTCACCTGCTCCCAGTCTACAATTAATGACCCTTTGCTCACGAAGTGATCCACTCAAATGGCTCAGTAACAATAAAACTGTTGACTTTGTTCTTCTCTGTGATAAGTAAGCCATTTTGGGGAATGAACATGATCAAACTACCTATCTTAGAGTGGAATCTGGGTTGGGGCAGAATATAATTTCTTACACGCTTCATTTTACCTTTTATGTCTAGTGACAAATGAGCCAGCAGTGATATCAACGCTTTCAATATCCATATTATGCAAATTTTCTCTATGCATCAAAAATGATGACTTACATTTGCCAAAATGTCCAAATATTCATACTTTGTACCAAAATGCAATATATCTGACGTTTAATTTCAAGTATGACAAAGTATCCATCAGTGATATTTAAAAAAAAAAATCAACAAGCCATGCACTCTCACACCACACGTCTTCTCATGCAGTGAAAAATACATCGCAAAGAGGACACTGACAACGTATGAAACAGTTTCACATTTAAAATATTGTAATTTTTTAAAGAAGTTTAATCAATAAATAGCGTCTAGTGTGTGTTTAATGTGTCATGACAGATCGCTGTAGCTCCTCGTGAACCGATCATCTCTTCATACTAGTTCATTTATAGCATCAAATAAACATGAATGAACATCAGAAGGAATGTTGTTTCAAGTGTGGAAAGATGTGAGTACACACAATTTATCAAGTTCACAGACGTTAATCTACTAACTCCCCTGACTGCTTTGTAGACAAAATGGTGGATTCAGGGTTATGATTGGTCAGATTGCCTGTCAATCAAACTGTTTGCGAAGGGTCAATTACGGTTAGACGTGGCGTGAACGCAGCATAAGCTCGTTTTGGTTCAGGAGGAACTCTAAAAGGTGCTGCTGTTTGTTTTTGGGCGCTCAGTCATATAAATCATAATCATAAAACTCTGATGACGTGTGACGTCTGTGGGAACAGGGTGTGTGGAGGTATGGAAATACATGCGTTAACAAGCAGGTAGGACATCCTATTACTGCATTCGTGACTGGGCGAATGTTCTGCCACAGAACTCATATGTACATTTCTTCTATTATTCAGTTATTCATTTCTATCAGGATGTCAAGAGAGTTTGAACCGGTATGACAAAAAGTGTTTCTGGAAAACCCTACCTTTTAAAACAGTAGTTTGCTGTATACATTTTTATAATGTGTGATATGCAGTATGGAGATGTTCTTTCCCAAACATAGTCAGGGATATGTCCATTTGGAACAACCCATGGCTGTTTGTCATTCCAAAACCCCAATGACAAACTAATATAGGATCTAAATTTAAACATCAGTGTAATTTAACAAAAGCTGCTGTCTGGGGTTTCTAAAAGCCCTCTCCGCATCTGCGTATGTGATGAGAGATGTGGAGATGCCATGAATTGAACACCTTGTTGGAACACCTGTAGGCCGAGCTCTAATCTAACAGATGGCTCTTCTGCTGTTGAACACACTACAGGTTTAACGCTTCTGTAGGTTAAAGCAAGTGCTGGATATTTTCCCAAAGATGTTTCGGCATTTGTGATTCGTGCTTTTACTATTGATCGCGGAACACTATCTGTTTGATAACGTTGCATAACTCGATCGATTGCTTACGCTCCAAGCCTTTATTAAACTGTATCTAAGGGGGAACAACGTTGACATGCTGATGCAAAAAATGTATTTGTGCTGATTTCCTGCAACTCTTCCTGGTAACACGATGCTCAAAACCACTCCCTCACATCGGAAGAGTCAAGTAAGTAAGACATAATGTACAGTCAGCTGTCACCGTAAAATAAATCCAGACAGAGCGATCAGGACTTTCCCATCAGTTGCACCCTGAAGGGTTTTATTATTTTATTAATGACCATGACTGTACATTATCTCTCTTATTACTCAGCTACTTAAAGTAAATAAATGGGCATGGCATTGGTGTGGGTTTAAGTATACCTTGTTAAAAGTGTCGGATATAAGGCACAAGAGTATATTTGAAATATAATTACATTTTGTGCATATATCAAAAAACACTTTCACAATGACATGAGGGTCGTTGTCCACGTGACCAGAAAGAAGTCTGTCGACATTTTAATTAAACATTACGGTATAGAAAACACATATTCACTATTTACTAAGACTTTTCCTTCAATAAACTCCTAGTTTACTCCTTATTTATAGTTAGTAAGGTCGTTCATGTATTGGGTGGGATTAAGGGATGTAGAATAAGGTCATGCAGCTTCATAACAGTGAGAATTATTCCCCATACGGAAGTGTTACAAACATTACAAAACATTGCACGGATGAATTGTTCACCGTAATATGCATTTAGGGTGAATTTTTATTTCATGCTGATCATGCTTTTCCAGATACTTGTGTTATGAATTAAATGCGTTGAATACAGCCTTCAAGATACGGCCAAGGTTTAGATGCTCCGATCCAGATATCCAGGCTTTCACTCCAGAATTGATGCACTCGTGCGGAGGAGGTGTGTTTTCCGTGTCCCTGGCTCCCTGGTGTGCTGTGTGTGTGTGTGTGTGTGTGTGTCAGTGGAGAGTGTGATGTGCTCATCAGAGCTGAGTTCTTAATCCCAGGAGATAGAGCTGCCCATCCCCACGAGCTGAATAATGGATGCCCGCTTCAGCGGTCCAGCAATCCACAGCTCAGCAAAGACAGGACAGGACAGTCTTCCTGTGCTTTCCAACCTCACAGGTCACAGTTTGGGAAAATCCTGACAATGCAAACCGACGACCTGCAGTTTGCATCTAATACTTGACTGTGTTCAGCTCATAGAAAAATGCTTTTTAAATGTGGCAAGTTGATCGCATAACGCCATAGCCCTTTTTCCATATTTCCAAACCTCCATCTCTGGCCTCTAATCTGATAAGCAAGCAGGCAGATGTTTATCCTGCCTAATTCATCCTCCCAGCTGATGCACGAAGTAATCCCAGAGTGCATCCCACTGTGACATCAGACACCATTTCGCGTGCTGTGTGCAAGGATAAAGCGAGGATGATTTCTTTTTCCATCCCGTGAGCTGGAGCGGCTCATAACGTTGTTATGACAGCACAGCCTCCAGCAGGAGAGCGTATGCTCGGTCCCCTGTAATTCCAGGAAGGACCAGAGTTAATGTGTACAGGTCCTGTTTTTCGGCCTCTCTCACCTGTTTATCACCCGCTTGCCCTTCACGCAAAAAGTCAACCAGCAGACCACGCTGTTAATTCAAAGCCAACTATTAACAAAACAGTGAACGCTGTTATCAGGATAAAGGTAACTGCCAGCACAATCTGTTAATGATTGTCTCCCAGATAACACTGCTGTGACAAACTTCTTCTTCTTCTTTGGTTAGAAGAAGTGAGTATAGTGGACATTTCTAGTTGTCACAAGCAGGGTTGGGGAGTAACAAAATACAAGTAACTTAGTTACGTATTTAAAATACAAAATTTGAGTAACTGTATTTCATTACAGTTACATTTTAAATGGGTGGTAATCAGATTACAGTTACATCTGAAAAGTATTTTAGATTACCAAAGTGATTACTTTGAATTTTAATGTCATTTAAACAGCAATTGGTGATTCTCTGACTCTGACCGTCTGAAAAAGTGGAGTTAAGTTTCACGTTTTCCACTGTTTTCATGTTTTGTGATAGTTGTTTGTGAGTCATTTTATAATTCACTCGTCACTGCAACTTTTTCTCACAATTTGTTTTTTCCCTCACAATTGTGAGTTTGCATTTCACAATTCTGACTTCTTTTTCTCAGAATTGCGAGATTTAAACTCGCAATTGCAAGTTATAAAGTCAGAATTGGGAGATACAAACTTGCAATACTCATTTTTTTTCTTGCAATTGTGAATTTAGTATGTGAGTTTATATCTCATAATTCTGACTTTTCTCAATATTTTGAGTTTATATGTCATAATTCCGACTTTTCTCAATATTGTGAGTTTATATCTCATAATTCCGACTTTTCTCAATATTGTGAGTTTGTATCTCATAATTTTGACTTTATAACTCGCAATTGCAACTTTATATCACGCAATTCTGAGGGAAAAAGTCAGAATTGTGAGATAAAAACTTGCAATGACCTTTTTTGTGTTTGTTCCACACTTATTAGTATTCCAAAGTATTCTAAAGTATTTAGATTAAGTTACTAAACTTGAGTAATGTAACAAAATACGTTACAACTTACTTTTTAAAGCATGTATTTTGTAATCTGTAGTGAAATACATTTTAAAAGTAACCTACCCAGCCCTGGTCACAAGTAACTATAAGATTTGGAGTCAAAAGTCCGTTTCAAAAATGGTTAAATGGCTTGTGCTGGTTTCAAACACTTAGGATAATTTGTTACGTCTTTAATTTGGAGGATAGAATTAACAGGTTATTTCATTCTGATGCTGATTACATGATTCATGATTGTTTGACGTTAGCTGAAAAGCCTGTAATAGTGTGTACAGTAAATGGCAACTTGCTTTAAGTGTGAAATTATGTCCTGCTATCGCATTGAAAAGAGTTCAGCCGAGGATTAAATTTCTGTCATCCTTTACCGTTCTTCCAAATCTGATCTTCGAAACAAAAGCTATTTTAATGAAAGTTGAGAGGTCTCTGTTCCTCCATTGAAAATCTAATCCACCAAAACTTGATAAGTATTGATCAACATGAACTCAAATATGCAAGAACAAGCATTTGAGCTTCAGTTTACCATAACTGATGTGCGCTATATGTGTGTGCGTTGATCAGTGTTTATCTGTGAATAAATTAGTTTATTATGTGAAGCAATTGTGTCTTTATAGAAGACTTAGATTAAACCGCTTGATTCTAGATTACTTTAACGATCACTGTAAAAAAAATAATAAAAATCTTGACTTTTTTACTGGGAAAAAAAAACTGGCACCTGTGGTTGCCAGAAAACTTCATAAGAAAACCACATAATGAATCAAAGTTCATCAAAAGTAGCTTTTCCACAAGTTGAGGTAAATACTAATATATAGAAAGTGCACAATGTCATACACACAAATAACACCATCATGGTAACACTAAAATATTGCAATAAATATTAATCTAACAACGTAAGGTACATAAAATATATATAAAAACCCAATGTTATAAAAATGTAGCCCCACACATGAAATTCTGGAAATGTGAAGGTTTTTTTTTTTACTGTAAATTATGAGATGGTTTATTCTTTTTACTTCCAAAATGGTAAATTTAACAGTATACATTTTACTGTAAAATTACAGTAATTATAAGGTTATGTATTACAGTTTCTCCATGTATTTAGAAGGGAATTTACTGATAATGAATTAACAGGTTTTTACTGTAGCATTTTTACAGTAAAAATTACAATATTTTTTCAGGTTTCATTAAGTTTGCGTTTTTGAAGATGACACGAGAGTGAGTAACTGTTTTTTTTTCCCGGTAAATGATCCATTTAACATGCTAAATCAACTTTATCTTTTTTTTTTTTCCCAGGGTGATAATAGTGTAAATATTCAGTAGCTTTCCTGTTGTCAAGAACAGGAATAATAATAAAAATATTCACTAGAGCAAAAAGTGTAGTCCAAGTTTTCTTTATAGCCTCCATATATACTTTAACATCATTCCAAAGTTCTGCAGAAGATTCCTACAAACACAGCCAAACCCTTTTACTACAATGAGCAAATAAAACTTAACTGCAATAGGAAATGCCCTGTCATAAATGATGTCTACACGGCTTTGACATTAAAACCAGGCTGCCCCACCCTGTTTAGATTTTAATTTCGCATTCTTAAAAAGATCCCAGACAGGACATGCATATTTAATGCTGGTTTTATTTAGAGGACAGATTTTATGGCTTTTTAGGCCTATGCTAATGAAGTGTTTGCGAGCTCGGCGCACATGCAGCACATGTGCTTGATGTTTGTTCACTGACTGCTGGCTATTTCAGCTGATGGCATTGATGTGGTGACCTCTTTGTCCTGGGCCGGAACTGTGCTGCTCAATAATACATCAGCATGTTCTTATGAGAAATGCAGCAGTTGAGGTAAACCCAGCAGTGTTGGGTTTGGGGTGCATGCATTTTTCAAAGCCCACCTCTTCTTCTGTTTCTCTGCTTCTTTTTTAAGGCCCCAGGCTTCTCCCTCCATTAGTCATCAGCGTTTAAGCTGATCTTGGTCTCTGCTACAGTGAGTCAGTGCAGCCGTACCACCCACTCGCCACAAAAACGCACACATTCGCATACATATCCGCGTTTAATCGCTAGAGGTTAGAGACAAAGAAATAGTCACTCCTTTATTGGATGTAGTTGCATGAATCACCCTGAAAACATGCTTGAAATGTTTGTCTTCATACAAATCATTTTTTCTACAAACGAACGAGGCTATTTTTCTTGATTTTCCAGTTATGTTGGATTAGAAATATCCCTTAGATAGAAGGAAGCAGGGTATGTAAATACATTTCCTGTTTGAGATTATGACATCTCTGTGTGCTGCACATAAGTCGACATTAACTTTTTTGCTCTCCCGACACTGTGGCTAGTGGTTTTCTAAAGTTATCTTCACTGGCCACAATTTTGACATCGATACCATGGGGCAAAACTGCCATATAGATATTTTTAATATTATCTGATAATTTGGCAGCGGGTATATTAGGCTGCTGTCACTTTAAGAGCTGACGCACGGATCCATTATACTGTTACACATGCGGTTTACTTGACATTATTTTGTGTAATTGACTATATAAGTGCAATAATCTGCGGAAAAAGAACTCAATTTAGTACTGAGAGGCGGCATTTTGTGCGCACTTTGGGTGTGAGCACAAAATTTGCAGGAATTAGTTAAAATATGCGAAATTCAAGCCCTGTAACACCAACAATAGAGAAAATAAAACGAGGCTCTATCGGAGAGATGAGAAAGAGCAGCTGGTTTCGTGTATCTTCTGCAGAAAATGAGTGGAAGCATTTTAGATATTTCAGTATCGATATGCATCAAAGAACCAATATTTTTGACTTGCACTCTATTATTTCAGATGCCTTTTTAATAGACTACAATTGAAAAATGTATACATTAAATATTAAATTCAACCCTCCAAAGTGGCTATAGGAGTGACGCTGCTGAAATCCACACGCGTTTGGCGGGTGTTAATGTCAAACCCTGGTCTTCACTGTCATTTAAGATCAATTTAATGCAATAAAAGAAAAAAAATACTGACCCCAAACTGCTGTGTACATATAATATCAGGCTAAAAGTGCATGTGACGTTTCTTTTTTTGGGTTGATTCTTGTGCCTTGGTTGAATGTTAATCAAACCGCTGTCTAAGTGGGTGCATGTATGCTAACAGAATGGCCCTATAGCAAGCGTTCCCTCCTGATTTACAGGTGCATAGCATGCGCTGTGTCTAATGAGAAGCCTTCAGCCAGGTGTTGAAGTGACTGGGGTTGCCAGGGCTACGCTGTGCACCTCGCTGAGCTAGCTGGAAGCGTATAGCGCTGAGCTAATGCAGGTACATTCTGTTCTGACAGGAACAGTTCCACAGGGAGGGCAAAGGAAAAGATGGAGACACTGCACCCCCAACTCTCTCTCTCTCTCTCTCACTCACTCATAGTCTTATAAAATATACTTTTCACTCACAGTCTGTCTGGCTCCTCATCGCTCCCGCTGTTCGCCTGCAAAGTCAAAGCATTGAATCTAGCAGGTTGAAAACTTGGAGCTGTGTTAACAAGATGTTGCCGTTTTCAGCAGCGGGACTCAACTGGATGATTGCATTACATGTGAGAAATATCCTTAGCTTTTGGTTTTTATTTGCTATGATTTTTTTGAACGTCAATATCACGGCCCATTTTACCGTTTTTGTTTTTGATGCACATGAAGGAATTCATTCAATCTTAACCAAGCACATGCGTTTTCCGATTGTATTTTATGCATGGCCTGGAAATGTTATTATCATTATAGTGTTCTCATTTTATGGAATATCCCAAAATTCACATCACTGTTATTATTCTGAACTAAATAGTGTTTTTGTTAATTAAAATAAAATACAACTGAAATAAAACATTTAATATGAAATTACTAAAACTATGGGTACTAAAAATGCTGTATTCTGCTGTCGGGCCAGTAGATGGCGATGTACATACAGTCCCCGTTTTTGCGTTTTTGCAGTTTACACCAAGATAATAATGGTATTGTTTTCAAAAACGTGCACTTTGAAACTTGTTTTTCAAAGGTTTGCGTTTTCAGGCCTCAAAACACGTGTGAATAAATACCCAAAATGCATAAAAAGTTTTCCGTTTTTAGTTGAAAACAGTTTAACTGGAAATATTTAAAGAATAAAACACGGGATTTGAAGTTACAAGCTAACTGAAGACAATGTTGATACTCATAATATCAAAACCTCTTCTCAGTTCACTGTAAAAAATTACATTCATGATTTATCACAACATTTTTTCTGTTTTCAAATCAACTTCAATAATTAATGTGGTTCAGATTGCATAATATTTTGAGTTTCTGTTGATTAAACCAATCGCTTTCTGTGCATTACCTCAAGATTTTAAGGCAACCTGGTAAGTTAAACCAACAATTGACCCTTCGCAAAACCCGCCCCTGTTGCTATACCCGACAACCCATGCGCTCTCACGCCACACATCATGTTCTCACACAGTCAAAAATACATCGCGGAGCAAAGAGGACACTCACAACGTATGAAACAGTTTCATATTTAAAATATTGTAATTTTTGAAAGAAGTTTAATCAATAAATAGCGTCTAGTGTGTCTTTAACGTGTCGTGACAGATCGCTGTAGCTCCTCGTGAAGCGATCATCTCTTCATACTAGTTCATTTATAGCATCAAATAAACATGAATGAACATCAGAAGGAATGTTGTTTCAAGTGCGGAAAGACAATCACCAACGTTAATCTACTAACTCCCCTGACTGCTTTATCGGACAAAATGGCGGATTCGGGATTATGATCGGTCAGATCGCCTGTCAATCAAACGGTTTGCGAAGGGTCAATTCTTTTTACAGTGTATTTGATATGAGATCAGTATCTGATATGAACCTCATTTAAAATGTGACGTGAACCGCCGCTAAGAAAGGTTTGATATACTTGTCTCTTTGCTCTCATCGCTTCAAACATTCACAGCTGCAAACGCCCGCAGGTCTGTACGGACAACACACATGCAGTAGAGATGTAGCGCGTGCTGTGATCAATACTGCATGATCCAAGGCCTGAATCCGCCGCCATCCCCCGAAACATCGTTCTCGCTCCTGCTCTTTCCTGGCACGTCACTCGCTCGCTCCTTTCCCTTTCTCTGCTGCACTGTTTGTGGGACATTGATATAACATCGGTTATTTCGGGAACAGAGGGGGTTGAGGTTCACCTTTGAGAGTTGTATTTCCGCCATACCGGAGAGGGCACACGGATCCATTCCTCCTTTGTGACAGGCAGCTATTTCCAGAGCAGATCACATGACATGACAATAAGCAAGCATGCACATCCCTACTGACAGCACGGCCCGTTCTGCTCTCTACGTACTAACAGCCAGACTGGAGCCGAGCTGCATGCACTTGGATGTGTTTAAACTTTAAACAGAACCCGAAGCGTGAGATGCGCTCGCTCACCAAACTCCCAGCTGCTCGGGCCGTTCTATTCTTGTTGTGTTAAATGCACTGAGTGTTTTCCACCCTCCACATGCGTGCGATCGAGAGAGATGCATGAGTCGCATTAACGTGCTGAACTCCTCACATTACCGGCGGCGCGTTGTTTTATGAGCTAATCTAATGTCGCTGCATCTGTTGGTCACACCTGCTGTGTGCATGTGTGCACGACTCCATGTGTTTTCCATGTTCTTTGTTTTCTGTTCTTCTTGGTTCACAGGGAAGAAGTTCACAATCACGCTCGCCCCATACGGCAAGAGAGTAAACAACTAAAATCTCTGGGATGCTCGGGGTGAGTTGAACTGTCAGATCATGACATAGCTTCATCCTTGCACCAATAATGAGACCACCATAAGGCCCTCGTATCAACCCAACACAAGCACAGCTGCTTCAGACGGGCTTCACCCTCACACCACGTCACCGGCACGAGTTTGTTGCACCTGCAAAGGGTTAAAGATCATGTGAGGTCTGTTTTCAGCTCCATCATCCATGTGTATATTTTAAACAAACAATGTTGAATTTAACCTTTGCATGCCGTTATGATAACAAGGGGGAGTGGCCAAAAGGCGTGGCCAGAGCGCTTTGGTAAGAGGACGCTACGCTCTTGTTTTGAATTCCTCTGCTCCAACTGTCCAAATATCCTGGGAAGTTGGCAACTGGGTCTGGTTAGTCACATGGTTGGTAGGAAAAGTACAGCTGTGGCCCAGAGGAAATTTATTTCATAAAAAACTGGTGACACTTTACAACTAAGGGTTGTTAACATAGGTTATATAATATAATATAGGTTCATTTTAAATATTATTTATGACTTGACTTTATGTGTTACTTCTGTCATCATTTACTCACCCTCATGTCGGTGCAAACCTGTAAAGGCCTATTCACACCGCACAGACTGTTGGAGTTGATCGGAGTCTGTTTTCACCCGACTGATCGGCGTTGGTTTGGTCGTAGAATGTCTGATCAGTGTTGTACGATTTTCCAACAAACGCCAACAAACTCTGACGTAATCTGACCTGGCCGCGAATCGTTTCCACGACGATGAGGCAAGTCCCTTGCAAAGACTGCGGTTTGATCGCGCCGTCGACTCCAGTATTCTATCAATACCGGAACACACGCGTGAAGGACTTTACGTAATAAATAGTAAGCAGCCTATAGCGTCCAAAAACTTTGCGAAATGGAAATATTTGGATTCGAGCCGAATGAGAGAGGTGTAAGCATGAGCGTTCCTAAATTTAGTTTTAAATGAACTCGTTTTGGCTTGTTTTGTTACAAATGGTTGTAAAGGCCTTTGATGGGTCGCGATAAAAAAAGTTTAAAAACCGTGTAAGCTATACCAACCCCAACGCTAAGGATCAGATCGATGGATAACGCTTCGGATTTCAGGTTAGTATTTTTATACACCGTTTATATTACGATTAATTTCAATAATGTACCTACTTCAGGATTAAGGTTTGGGTTAGTGGTAGTTGCTTTATTATGCTTAAATACATGTAACACATTAACATAAAGTGATACCAATTCTTCATATAAGAAATCATAAATATTACTTACATATATATATATATATATATATATATATATATATATATATATATATATATATATGTATGCATAACCTACTGTTAATTTATACAACTTGTAATCGTAACTTAAATTAATATAAAAATATATTTGCATGTAGTATGCAACCTAGATGAATAAATAAAAGATTTTTTCATTATTTCATGATTATTATTGCATTAACTAATGCTAACATACCTTATTAGTGTTATAAAAATGAATTGACATTTAATTGAATCTAAATACCACTGAAGCTTTAGAGATTTGTCATGAGCCAATGCTCTTGCAATCCCAAAGTCAAAAATCTACTTGTCATGTTTAGCTCTCTTAGTTTTGATTCTCCTGTATTTCCACAGCGTTCTGATAGAGCGCGTCAGAACGAATGCTGATTCCTTCGGAGGTGTGGTGAAAAAGGGTCTGAGCGGCCTTGAAACGGCCTTGCAGTGCAATTAGATGGAAGCTTATCATCTCCACTGGTATCCCCCTCCCCATGTGACGGAGCACAGCCATTGATCTGCGGGCTGCTTCTCCACTGACCTAAACGAGAGTCTATCTCAGTGCCGTTCCTCGGGGAGAAACTTCAGGAAGGGAGAGGGTTGTTCCGAACAGAGATCCTGATTTAAGACGCTGCTGAAACGGGACGGCCACATGTGACCCAGGGAGCGGGCGGCGCTCTGATGTAAATGGTGCTTGGAGGTCACCCTGGCAGAGCAGCTGACTCTCAGACATGGAGCGACACCCCTGGAATTCCAGGCCGTTCGTGTGGAACTAACCTTCCACTTGTGGCAGTTGTCCTTGAGTAATGAAAGTGTTTTGAGCTTGGGTTGCTGACAGATGCTTTTTTTCTTGTGCCATAAGACCGAGCCAACTGACCTTTGACCTACCTCAGCCAGGGCGGATTACTAAATGAACAAAAAGCCAACAAAAGCTTTCTTAAATCTCAATTTGATCCTTTTTGAACTGAGAGAATCTGACAGTTGTGATTTGGAGCTGCCGTAAAAATAAGAACGCAGTTATAGTGACACCCAATCCCTCATCTAGAACAGAACTTTCAAACAATCCACATTTCCTGTTAATACCTTCACAGGTGTCCATTAGCTCCATGTGAAATGATTTCTTAATCAGTCATTCTCTGAGGTATTCACCCAGAAAGCATTAGTGAATAATGATCTGCAGATAAAAGGAATTAGAGCAGCATCTTGGAATCATTTCATGCACTCCACTTTCTTTTGTAGACAATAACCAACAGCGTTTTTTATGACTTGTTTTTTTTTCCTGTGATGTACGCAGCGTTTCCTCAATCCCTCGCCACTTATCAGCAGATTGATTTAGTCAGGATAGATAAGATAATGAATGCAAACATTCCAAGTCACCGAGGTTGCACGGTGTGGAGGGCGGCAGAGAATTTGGCAGTCTTGAACATCACAGGACTTGGCCAAACTTACGCTGTCCTTGGATCCTCTCAGAGGAATGATAAATAAATGACAACGCCAGTCACCCCACTATTAATTCGAATAACAACAAAAAAGGAGGGATTAAAGGAAAAATGAACAAGACGAGATGTACAGTTCAATCAGAAATCATGTGATTTAAACTCTTCACACAATAGTTCCTAAACTAGATGCCCTTTCTGGACAAATCCTAAGGCAGCATTCTTCGTGGAAAAGAATTTTAAATTTACTTTCATATTTTATGAATGATATTAATTCATAATCATATTATTTATTTATGCATACTACATACAGTAATATTCAATATTCATTCAACCAGAAAAGTATCAATAAAAACAAAATGTAGTTTGCTTACCTTTTTTATTCTTGGAGAGAATTGTTCAATTCACTTAGCAACATGCTGTCTTAAAGCTTTTGAAAGTTTTGACACACAAAATTACTGTAAATCAGGATGCTTTTTCTGTCTAAATCAATGCTGGGTTAACATCAACACAAGTTGGGTTGAAAATGGACAAACCTGATGCGATTGGGTTGTTTTAACCCAGTGGTTTGGGTTAAATGGTTAAAGTCCAATGTGCTGGGTAGTTTTATTTAACTCAAATGTTTAAAAATTACTGTATCGCTGTATGTTGGATAATTAACACTTATTAATATGTTTAATAAATGAACATTTTATTATTACGTTTAATGAATAATAATTAAACAATAAAAATTGCTGTTTAATACATGGTCACCTTTTGATTATTATTGTTGCTTCGAGTAATTATATGTCTGATTTTTAATTGACAACATATTTTGGGTTCATTTTAAGTCAGCCATATAGTCCTTTTTTAAAAAAATAGTTGGGTTGAATAAAACTTCCCAGGACGATGAGCAAACATTTAACCCAACCCGCTAGGTTTGTCCATTTTCAACCCAACTTGGGTTGTTTTTAACCCAGTATTTTTTAGAGTATATAATTAATTGAGATTGGCTGTTATGATACTGGTTGGTTATAAGATGCAGAAAGCATCTAAATACTTACAGACAGACTTGTGTGTGTGTGTGTGTGTGTGTTGTTCTCTGTTCATTTTATTTGCATTTTGGTTTTTCTTTTTTCCTTGCAGATATCTGGGACATCACAGCTCTTCACTAGTGAAAGTTGATGTGAACACAGTCTTTACTGGCACACATGCTCTTTACCCTTTGCTCTCTTTTAAACGCTATTTTATACTTATTTTATCATTTCTAAGAATGTGTAAGCCTTTGAAATTTGATAAGTATTCAATTACAATGAAGATAATCTCCTGTTTTACGGTTCTTGAAAGAGGTTGGGCCTCACTCTCGATCACAGTGACCAGAGTTCAACTAACCTGCTTAAAGACGTGTATGAAGTACAGCAATAATAACAAAACCTGATAACAATAAAGTCAGTTAAGTCAGGCTGCTCCTACTGTATTTTCAATGCTGAATATCAAATCTCTAGCCATCATAGGACCCCAACCAGGCACTGCAGAATTATGTTCCTGCTTTCTGTGTTATTCTTGACATGTCCAAAAGAGAGAGACAGGATGTCTGTGTTGTAGGGGCGATCTTGCTTGAGCCTGCTGCGCTTCCTCCTCCACTGATGAATCAGGATTCACTTCCTTGTCTTGTGGGAATGCGTTGTCATAGACCTGTCTCAGCCTGATTGATTCTCACACTCCCGTCAGGAGGGAAACTCCTGCTTCCCTTATTTCATCTTTTAGGCTTTGCTTCGCCCAATGCTCAAACCAGAACAGATTTTGTTATTGCGTGTTTTTTGCTAGCTATGTTTTTGCAGATTTCGTGAGGTTGGGGATTTCTCAGTGGGTCATGTGCTGGATAATCTTTGTGTAATTGCAAAAGCTCTCATCTCATAGCAGCAGCTCGCACAGAGTTCTGCCGGGTAAGGCTTTGTTTTAATGGGAGTATGCAATAGGCAGTATTTTCTTTTGGTTTTATTAGCGTCATTCTTTTCCCGTTCCTCTCATCCCATCTCACTCTTTCACCGGCCAAGCCTCCAACCTCTCGGACCAACTGGAAGGGAAAACAGGGGTTTAAGGTCAATGCACGTACCTTAACAGATGAGCAAATACACATTAATTACGTTGCAATGGCCGGCGTCCTCTGGGCAGGATGAACCGATGGTTAAATCCAAAAGACCTTCCCCCTACCCTGCGGAGCTGTGCTTACATTAAGCAGACTTAGTAAGCTAGTGTTCTGGTCCATCTCCAGCACCAGCTGTTGAGAGAGATGGACAGAGGAAATCAAAGACACTGACATTGCATAAGACATCTTTTGGAGAAACGAGAATAGTGACCCATTCCTAAGTAATATTCTAGATGAAGCAAAACATTTATGTTCAAGTCAAGGGACACGCACTATGAATCCCAATGGAAAACTCATCAGTTTGTCATTTCAACCTGTGAGGTTCGATAAGTGCCCTGGTAAGCGAATCTGTCTGCTGGAGACCTAGTTTGTGAAAATAACGTTGCTAAGCCTCGGACACTTGCTGAAAACACTGACAGCATGTGGGCATGTGAGGCGGAGGCCCCCAGCCGTTCCATACTGATAATAGATGAACAGCTTTGTTTTGGTTGTTAAGGATTATCTGAGTCACATGGGAGTCACTAAAGTTATAAGATATTTCAAACAGTATCTTGAGGTGTTCACCTGACGCTCTGATTCAAGAGTCAAACTCTCTTGTTTCATCATCACAGTCGAAGGGGTTTCGAAGGAGCTAGGAAGAAATTTACACATCAAGCTCTTTTAGACTTTGATGTGAATGGGAGAAAAGATCATCTTTAGGGAAAAAACTAATCTGCGAAGCCTCTTGCGTAACAGAGTTATGAAAGAATCCATGATTCCCATCCTTGGTCTGAGTTAAATGCTGCAAGTAAGTCACGTTTACATGTGATAATCTTCATGGTGCAAATGTATTGTTGACCTTTCCAGAGATGCCGCCATCTGCATTTATATTTAGCTACATTTTCCTGCTTGGTGAGCACAAGGTGGAATGAAGTGAGTTGTAGCTGTTGTATAATCCCCATATGACTAACCACTGCAGCAAGCATTGGACCAATAGCATGTTTCAGAGAGAGGAAGCCAGCATACCCAGTCACCACCTGTCTGTCCCTTTTTTTAAATACCATTCACAATCAGACAAATAGCCCCGTGCGTGATTCAATTACCCAAGGATTCAGCACCAAGGGAGTGTGATAAGATGGTAGGGTTATCAGGGCCCGTGTCTCTTGGCTCCGAAATTGCAGGGAGGCGCAGAGACGCGAAGAGAAAACGAGAGGCTAGGGGTCAGTTCCTTCCATCAATCTGCAGTTATCCTGTTGGGACTGGCTCAAAGCAGCCAAGCATTTGGATAATCACAGGCTATTGTGTGGAATTTATTTGCATAGTCAGTTATGCTAAATGTGTTCGAAAGTGTGGCTCTGGTGGTGGATATTGGAAGACTGTGAGTGATGAGATCCCACTGCTGAGTCGTGAGCAAAGTGAAATTGGCATGAATGTCACATGTGGAGAGATGACTCCCTTCGCACTGTTTAACCTTCCTTCAAGCTCTGCTCTGTTGATAACGTGTAAATGTCAAGATATGCCCACGATATCTCCAGATATGCCCCCGGGCTACCAAAGATTGCAAAAAATGCATCTTCCTCCCATTCTTGCCTGCTTTTCCATCTGTTCCCTTCTAAGGTAACACTCTACTGAACTCATATAATGTCCTTCAAAAAGCACATTATTGCATCCTTGTGATTTATAGAGATTTCCACTTCGATGTGGGCTCTTTCATGCGATGTACTCATACTCTTGTCTCCAAGAGCTTGCAATTCAAGGTCTTCCATCTCATTGAACACGATCAATGTTTATGACTTTGATTGTTAAGCATTTTCCCAATATTTCTAAACGTGTTTGTCACGGAGCTTGTGAAACGGCGCTGTCGGGATTAGAGCCATTTGTCCCTCTCGGTGCTCATGGCAATAAATCAGCGTGTCTCAGGGGAGGCCGAGTAACGTAGCGCTGGACCGTGCAAAGCGAGAATGGAGTAGATTGGTTCCAATACTAGCCTACTTTGGCTGGGCGGCATCTGGCTGTGCACTCAGCATTTCAGCAGGTGGGCTATCAGCACAGACTATAGCTCAACCTCTCCCATGCCCTGATAACACTAGATCCTTCACAAAACAAAGACCCAGCTGAGACCCAAGTCTGACGTTACTGTTTCAAAATGGCTGGCAGTTGGCAGTTGGATGGAAACGAGTGACGTATATCACATGTATAGTGATAAAATGTATACCATGAATGGATTGTAAGCCATTTTGGATAACGGCATCTGCCAAATGGATAATTGTTACAACACTTCCACTAAAACATACTAGCAATCCAGTCCAGAAGAGTCATGTTCCAACCACTTATAATCATTGGAAAGGAAACCCTTGTCTGGGAAATTTCATACTCATTAATTTTTAAATGCTTGGGTGCACAAGAGACCCAAGGGATGACTGAAAGGGATGGCCTTGCTGTGTAGCATGTAACAAACTCAGCTGGCACCTTCTCTTGGCGTGTTGGGACAGTGAATCTGTTAGATCCTGATAGACCATGATGGGCATCTCCTTCTGGTCTCTACCCCACAGCTGTCCAACACTGTGACGGTCACATGTCAACAACTCTTTAAAGGACTCGCGTGATGTGCTGATCTCAGTGTCACCACAAAAACATAGCACATTGCTTTCCAAAGGTTTGGAGAAATGGCGTCAGCCATTCCTACCCATGTTGATAATCACTGCATGGTTAATTACTCCGCTGCAATAACGGCCATGAGTGTAAAAACAGTATGCAGACGGGGAGAAGCCAGTTGGTACAAGTTTGGTAAATACGTAATTTATGTTGAATTTAGCCACTTACCACACAGCCTAGTTCACAATCACAGTGCACTGCAATATCAAAAAGTGTTGTTGGGATTGTGAAGGCATTGATGGCTGTGTCTTTGAAGACTCTAGTAGGTTTAGTGATGGAATGCCACACATGCAGCAGTGTACACACATGCTGTGATGACTAAGGCTCAGACACTCTCAAACCATTGCACATGCCCCCGCAGGTCAATCGCCCACAGACCCCAGACAGAAAAGGCCTCTATCTTTTGTTCAAAGCAACCTCTTGTTTTGATTTGCACTGGAATAATGGGAAATTCCAGATAGTTTGGGTTCAGGATTTGAGCTTCTTGGTCACACCTCCAATTTTGGCGTTCACCTATTCCCAGAACTACGGTGGCCCAGTAGTGCACAACACAATGAAATTAAAAAAGCAAACATAAGTTCACAACACAAAGAAATAAAGCCACAACACAACGACATCGAGCCACAACACAAAGAAATAAAGCCACAACACAAAGAAATAAAGCCACAACACAACGACATCGAGCCACAACACAACGAAATCGAGCCACAACACAAAGAAATAAAGCCACAACACAAAGAAATAAAGCCACAACACAACAAAATCGAGCCACAACACAAAGAAATAAAGCCACAACACAACGAAATAGAGCCACAACAGAAAGAAATAAAGCCACAACACAACGAAATAAAGCCACAACACAACAGAAACAAGCCGCAGCACAACGGAATAAAGCCACAACACAAAGAAATAAATCCACAACACAGCGGAAACAAGCCACAACACAAAGAAATAAAGCCACAACACAACGGAAACAAGCCACAACACAAAGAAATAAAGCCACAACACAACGAAATCGAGCCACAACACAACGGAAATGCTCCCGACCACTAGGCGGCTCCGTAAACCTAAAGGCGGAGCTCAGTAAAGTTAGATTTCCTTGCCACTGTTCTAGAGTCGACAGTCTTATAGCAATACCATGATTAATTTTAAGTATGTAAACGTTGTATATCGACATGAAATATTAATTAAAAATCGCCTACTTGCACAATAGCTTCATATTTATACCTCTGAATGATTTGTCGTGCTACCGAGCTCCGAGAGCCCCCTAGTGGTCGAGAGCATTTCCGTGGTGTTGCGGATCGATTTTGTTGTGTTTTTGAACCTATGTTTGCTTTTTAAATTTTATGGTGTTGTGCACTACTGGGCCACCGTACCCAGAACACACATTGAGACCGATTTCTAAAGCATCTTGTTTTTTCGAAATTTAACATAAGGGTGCTTTTCACTAGCACTTTTGCTGCACACCCGACTTCATAGTTAGATTTGTATGTGCTGATGCTTTGAAAACATAGTGAAAGATTCAAAGACCAAAATATAAGAGTGTGGTGAGCAACACTTTGCATTTTGCCACCTTCTTCTGTGTCTTCTTTTCGTTACTATGCAACAGGAGTAAACAGCCGCTCCTTTGATGATGCAAACACGCCGCGGTTCAGGACCCCAATTATATATAGTTATAATTATATATAGATATAACACAATCTACGTGTGAAAGTACCCTAAAAACAGTGTTTCTCAACTGGTGGGTAGTGACCCAAAAGTGGGTCGCAAGACCGTTTTCGAGTGAGTGTGTCGTCTAAAAGAAACAACAAAACTGTAAATGTTTTTCTGATACAAGAGTTGTATTTTGAAAGATACGTTCTTCTGTCAGACACAGTTTATATAAGGAGTGCCAAAGAAAAACGTATTGTCCTGATTCAGTTTGTGCAGTCAGATGAGATGTTGTCAGGCTGTTGTCAGTGTCATTATTCTAACATTATTTTCGTAACTAAATAAAGTCTCTCACCTCAGAAAAACAAACTAAATCATTACAGATAAAGAGCGAATTAAATCACGAGCACGCAACGTTGTAGTTTGTCATGAAAAAACCAAACAGCACCAATAAATTACTGAACTGTTACACAGCGCTCGGGTTGAGTTACTGATTCCCGACTACATGACAAATTGTAGTTCATGTTTAAGGCTCATTTTAGGTGAACTATCCGGACTACATTTTGGATTACTTTTTAGATTACTTTTTACTTAACTCGTTTATCACATTGATTTGAAGGATAATATGAGATTATTTCATGCAGGTGTAAAAATACAAAGAGAAAGAAAATATATTCCATCCTTTGTTATCAACAACGTGAACTGCATTAAATATTATATTACGTCAGGGTTTCCTAGACTGTGAAGTAACTGCAGGGGTTCGTGAGTTTAACTATTAAGTAATTAAATCATATGAATAATAAATATAATCATTATAAAATAATAACCAAAATAAAACACTACTTGTTTACCTGTCATGTAACCATTAACTGACATTTGAGAACAGTGAAGTTTTATTACTGGCTTAATTTTGATATTAACTTAAAATCTAAGGGCATACTTCAAGTAAATATATTAGGGCAAAGAGGTTCAGCTGACAAAAATAATATGATATTATTTTAATATAAAGCCTTCCAGAGACATTAATACAGGGTTAAATTCAAATAATAATTAACATGCTGATTAGATATGCAGTGTTGCAATGTCAAGAAAATACTTCTTAAAAGTGAGATGATTTCTGTAAATCCAGTGATCAAAAGCTGTGGGTGTCAGTTTTCAGTGATGGTCACATGACAAAGTGGCTGTTCTGTGTGTGCAATTCCACAAACCAGCTTCTGAACGTGTAGACTTTTATTTAAAATATAGCAAAGAAGAACAATCAATGAATTATGAATAATTTAATGCCGTTGTGAGAGTAACATGTAATCATCTAACCAATAGAAAAGCAACTTTAGTCTGATATTTTAAAATGTAATTAAAAAGTACTTCATTTTTGGAATCTGATTACGTAATCCAAATTACAATCGGCACTACTGTTACATCATGTGCTAGCTGGAAGGATTAGCTGATTAGCTGCATGCGGGTGTGATATTCATCAGGATCAGTGTCTTGTTTTATGCTTTTATATTTTATATATATATTTTGATGACTGTGATGGCTCATACCAACTTACTAACTTTGTTGCATAAACAAAATACTATTTTGGGACTGTTATTTAATAGCCTTGTCTTATCCGGGTTATTCATCAGTGTTAGTGATATTCTTACAATTTATGTGTATGTTAAGAGGGACAGTATTGTGTAAATTTGGGTCACGACTTCATGAATATGGGAAAATGTGGGTCCCATGCAAACCAGTTGAGAACCACTTCTCTAAAACACTATATTTTAATTCTGCTGTGGAAGAGATTATTTCTTTGCATAAACATATTATACAAAGTGAACATTGTGTGTGTGTGTGTGCGTTTTTGTGATTTATGAAGACACAAATTTGTGTAACAACATGGGTATTACACTGGTATTACAACATGAACTATGAGTACATTTCATGAGTCCTCATTTTTAAAATAGTTTTAAAAATACTAAACAATGTTCTATTAAAAATGTAAAAATGCAGAATGTTTTGTGTGATGGGTAAGTTTAGGAGTAGAGTTAGTGTAGGGGGACAGAATGTACAGTTTGTACAGTATAAAAACCATTACGCTTTTGAAATGTCCTCACTAAGATTGCAAAACAAACCTGTGTGTGTGTGCGCATGTGTGTGTGCGTGTGTGTGTGTGCGTGTGTGTGTGTGTGTGTGCCCTAGATCAATATGCACCACAACAGACATACAGCATCATTTTAAGTCAATATTTCAATCATATTTTACTCAAACAAGGTTTGGGTTAATCAAATGAGACATATTATAGTAATTGAAGCTGCTCTTCTGTAAAGTCTCCAGATACAGACACCACACCAATTCATAGCTGCTTTATTATTTCTAATATAGATATTATTACTAATATTTCTAATATATATATATATATATATATATAAATATATATATATATATGTGTGTGTGTGTGTGTGTATACTGTATATATATTAAATCTTAATAATATTTATATAATTATGTTCCCCTTTCAATATGCGTTTTTTTTTTTTTAGAATGAAGATACAAGGCAAAATTAATATTTTTACTGGTTAGTAAGATACAGTTACCCATAAAAATTATTTTTAGGTCTCTATACGTATATCTCTCATCATGCAGTTGCACAAAGGTAGTATTTTACACTTTATAATGGCACGCTTTCCCTATTCCTTATACAATGAAAATAATAATTTCGGTGAAAAATATGGCATTATCTTCTTCAAATTGCTTGTCACCTTTGCTCCTGAGTGTTTGTGTGAGATTTGACAATTTTCCTGTCAACTTTCACCTGTGCAATCATCCTTGTCTTTTCATCTAACCAACATGGCAAGCGTAAGCACTATGCATGGTCAGGCGCCGGCAATGGAAAAAGGAGTCATGTGACGAGCATGCACGTGTTTGCTCGGGAAAGCATGTCTCTAATGCAGCCTGCTTTACTCTACTCACTCCTTCTCCTACTATGCACAGAGACAAGAGGAGCCCTGGCCAATCACAGCGTGTTCTGCCTTGCATGCTTTGCATATCTGTAGTGTCCTGGGCATTTCCTCCAATCGTGGCTCGGCTTTTTTTGAACTATGCCTTTGTAGTTCAGATTGCTTGTAACTGCTGCATACATACACAGTGTCATGTTGTGATTCAGTCGTTCTGCGAGTTAGACTTCACCCTTCAGGATATAATGAAGTCACATATTTCTGTAGTTAAATGCTCCAGTAGTTCTAAACAGGATCAGCTTGCTCTTCTGAGGGGCTGATGGCATAATCCTAGCAATGCTCAAGATTAGAGTGAACATTCAATCAATCATCAAAAGAAAAGAGAACACGCAATATACACAAAATATCAACAGTGTGATGTACAATTTTTGGATGCATTATATAATATATGATTGAGTTCCAGTTATACTTCATTGGAAAATATGTAAGGGATTATCCAAGGCTAGCTGTGCGTTAAACGATTTTAATGCACAACATTGAGGCAAAGAACCACACGTTCTTCAAATATTCAATGAATACAGAGCATTAACATACAATGGTAATTAATCTGACTGGAACTACCTACCTTCCAGCCAATCCGAATTGAGTATTCAGATGTAACCATGATATAATTTGAATATATTTAATACACATAAATGGATAATGCATTGGATCTTCTGTAGCTGACACTAATATTACTGAGTAATGGATTCTATTGACAAGACTGAATAAACACTGCGTTTTTTGTCACTAACACTCTTGCAGTGGTTTGCTGTGACGTCTGTCCAGCTGATGATCGCTCTCCACCAGGGTTGGGGAGTAACGAAATACAAGTAACTTAGTTACGTATTTAAAATACAACATTTGAGTAACTGTATTTCATTACAGTTACATTTTAAATGGGTGGTAATCAGATTACAGTTACATCTGAAAAGTGCTTTAGATTACCAAAGTGATTACTTTGAATTTTAATGTCATTTAAACAGCAATTGGTGATTCTCTGACTCTGACAGACTGAAAAAGCGGAGTTAAGTTTCATGTTTTCGACCGTTTTCATGTTTTGTGATAGTTGTTTGTGAGTCATTTTATAATTCACTCGTCACTGCAACTTTTTCCTCACAATTTTTTTTTCCCTCACAATTGTGAGCTTGCATTTCACAATTCTGACTTCTTTTTCTCAGAACTGCGAGATTTAAATTCAAAATTGCAAGTTATAAAGTCAGAATTGGGAGATATAAACTTGCAATATTAACTTTTTTCCTTGCAATTGTGAATTTAGTATGAGTTTATATCTCATAATTCTGACTTTTCTCAATATTGTGAGTTTATATCTCATAATTCTGACTTTTCTCATTATTGTGAGTTTATATCTCATAATTCTGACTTTTCTCAATATTGTGAGTTTATATCTCATAATTCTGACTTTTCTCAATATTGCGAGTTTATATCTCATAATTCTGACTTCATAACTCGCAATTGCAACTTTATATCACGCAATTCTGAGGGAAAAAGTCAGAATTGTGAGATAAAAACTCGCAATGACCTTTTTTGTGTTTGTTCCACACTTATTAGTATTCCAAAGTATTCTAAAGAATTTAGATTAAGTTACTAAACTTGAGAAATGTAACGAAATACGTTACAAATGACTTTTTAAAGCATGTATTTTGTAATCTGTAGTGAAATACATTTTAAAAATAACCTACCCAGCCCTGCTCTCCACACATAAGGTGGTCCATTTGTTTACGTGTACACAACTGTTAAGATACTAAAATAGCTCAGTCTGAACAGAATTAAGAGTGTTTGATGTAGTCTTCAGAAATTACATGCTGACTTTAGTTACCAGCAAGAGAGATTTCTTCTTATTGTATTCAAGTAAACATTAATGAGATTGGGCATAAGACGGCAAATGCAAAATTCAAAATTGAGTTTACATAATATACTCATAATGAATTAGTGCATATATGAACTCCCCAACAGGGCATTTCACGATTTCGGAACTCTTAAGATGTCATTCTGAAATTGAACCCAAAGTTCCAACATGACAATCTTCATAAATTTGTTGCGACAGCGCTTGGTGCATAAGCAAGTGTGCTTTTGATTTGTGTCCTCTCAGTGTCCTGTCCATTCACACAGAAGCCCCCCATTAAATCACCTTCCAGTCGTAAAGCACCGTGAGAGATGTCTGCGGTATGCACAGACCGTAACACCGGCACCTGCAACATGCTTGTCCCATTGATCACAGCAAACAAAAACATGAAAAACCGTCATGCGTGCTTCGGCGTCGGAAAACAATGTGTGAATTCTATTGATTGCTGTCCTTGGACAACTGCAGCTGAAGGCACAATGTTGTTGACCTCCATACATCAGGGCAAAATCAATGAAACGATATGACTGATGAAACTGACTCCTAACTCCAACACGGAACAAACTCCTCCAGTCTGACAGCTGGGAGAGACACCAGACGCTCAGGGCTGTCAAATCCCTCCAGTGACCTTTCACACTCTTATGGAAGGTGGGCTTGTTGGCTTAAGCAACAATCTTGAAGTCCTCCTCTAAGCCAAGAATATCACTGAATGCTTGGTTTTCGTTGCATCCATTTTCCCACTTGTTAAGTATTTTTTGCTCTCAGAATTAGCACAACCTACGGTTTATCGATCTAAGAGCGTTCACGGGATTTTCTTTATATACAGTGTGTTTTCAGAGAGGCAAACTTTTGCTCTGACCTCAAACATTCAAACAGCATGTGTTTGGTCGATAGCCGGCTATATTGTCCGCACTCAATACACTGATGGGGCCTTGGGGTAATTCCTGATTTGATTGAGAAGTTGTAATAGTCCTTCCAGGGCTTGTCAATTCAGATTTATTGGTTTAAATGCAGTTTATCTCAATATCTACAAGATTTATGACTCCGATGTGAATCATATAAATGGCAGTTGACGCTTACACTTAATCTTTTCTTGAGTAAGAATCAGCCGTGGATCTCACGCTGAATGAAATGATTCAATCAGTTAAGCAGCTCGATTCATGATAAACTATTGAGGTTACTTGAAGCTGTCAAAATCCCCAAATCAAATGGAGAAATCCTGTCAGTGACTAGGAAAACTGCACTTGACAAGAGCAGCCAATCAATGAGTCTGCTGATTACAGGGTAATTACCCTAATTGTTTATATAGATTTAATGCATTACTCATATATCAAACTTTATCACTATTTTGATTTAGGCTTATAGTAGAGCGTTCATCTTTTTATCTATTTTTATTTCGTATTTTATTCACTGTAGTACTAGGGTCAAAGATAAGAGCCTCAACATGAGTCCAAAGACTCTCTAGTACAATAAATCATATTTTTGCCAATTAAAAAATGCTAATGTGTATATAATGATTAATGTGATGTACATAATTGTTAAGTCAAACAAGCACTCTAAATTCACCAAAAAAAAAGAAAAAGAAAGAAAAAAGTGTAAAATTTTACTGTAAAATTTATTGGGTTGAAAATGGACAAACCAAATTGCTGGGTTAAATGTTTTCCCAACCTGCTGGGTAGTTTTATTTGACTCAACTTTGTTTAAAACACACACAAATACTGTATTGCTTGCTCAAAATGAACAGGAAATACGCTGGAAATGAACCTTTTATTAATGCGTTTCCTGAATAATAATTAAACATGTATTGAATTTCTGTCCACCTTTTGATTAATATTCTTGCCTCTATTAATTATGTGTCTGATTTTTAACTATCAACATATTTTGGGTTCATTTTAAGCCAAGCATATAGTCATTTTTAAACAATAGTTTAAAAAATGGACTAACCCAACCGCTGGGTCAGTCCATTTTCAACCCAACATTTTTTTTAGAGCGTAGCAAAGCTGTCTTTAGAATTTGGAGCTGATACAAATGGTTTTTCTGTAAACAGACCATCCGAGCACAGTTGATGCTGAGGTTTTTAAGCACCATAAAGCTGTGTATACTGCATCGAGCATGCATTCTCTAAATACTGCAGTAAAGGATACATGCAACCACATCCATCCTTTGGTGGGTTGTGGTCACGATCTATTATATGCCCTAAACAGACATGGACTTCAGACATAACAAACCAGCATCATAAATGAGTCAGAGACACTGTAATGTAGGCACTAAAAGCAGTTGCAGTTGCAACATGCATCCAGCTACCAACCTGTGCTTAACCCACCTGCACCTTCAAATAATTCAACTTTCTGCTGTTTTATTTAATCCAGCAATGGCTGGGAAGCAGTGAGAGAACTGAGCACACTGCCCTCGGTCGGTTAGACTCCTCACTGCATGCGGGGAGAGCAGTATAGCAGCGCTCTCTGGCTCCTCTCATCTCATTCTCTAGAAGATGGCGGACTGCGCTTCACTGTTAGATGAGGAGCTCTCTTCATTCGTCTTCAATTACTTGACTGAAAACTCCGGAAGCCAGGTGAGCCATGCACCGTTTCTGATAGAATAGAATCGAGGCTATTATTCCCCAGGTGTATTTTTGCGTGTTACTGTCAGCAGCGCGATATACTTCCGTCATTTCATCGATGCTGTCAGAGCGTCTCAGCCGGCGTCTGGAGTCCCTGACGTCTGCGCTTCACGTGGAGTTCACAGGAAATAATGCACGTTTGCGAAAAAGTGTCGAATGCTGTACAAATAATCGCTCTTTTCAACTCTGCTCTCGAGGTTTTAGCGATTAGGGGTGACTTCGCAAGTGTTACAGAACAAGTTCGAATGTGTTCGTCAGTTTGCCAAAAATCACACCAATTTCCCGGTGTGTGTGTGTGTGTGTGACACGTGGGACTCTAGTGAACTTGACTTAAGTTTCCTGATGTGATCGAGTGCTTTTAATACCGATTCCATTGTGGGAGATGAAAAGTAAGCACAGACCAGAAGAACTGTTTTTTTTTTTTTTTTTTTTTTAACGTTTTAATTTTCATACTATTAGTCTAATGCATCACTCGTAATGGTGCAGATACTAATAATATGAATGCAAAGTTATTACATATTACATAATACATATTTTCATAATGCTTGAGTGTCTAAAAGCTGTGCAGTTGGCTATAAAGTTGAAAAAACTAATGCAAAATGTTTTCATCATCACACACATATATATATAGGAGCATATTTGTACAGTTTAGTGTAGCAGTAGTAAGTAGAGATCGTAACTCTGCTCGTTTGGCAAATGCATTGTTTTCGTAAGCGTTTGCGTAACTGTTACAAAACAAGAGCTTGATGCCATTTAGAAGTGGTCACACGATCCTTGCATCATGTGCCATATATGTACTGTCGATATTAATAAATAAACGCTTGTCAAGTGCTTGTCACGTCAAACAGGCACTGCGACGCGTTTATTTACGGATACAATGCACGCTTGCTTTGAAACACACGGATACTTTTACGTTACATCACTGATACATTGTAGCATACGCAGACAGATGAGGCGCAGCATACGGGCATCTTAAATCTGAAAAGTGGCACGTGCTGCTCAAGCACGGCTATGATTTTTGTATTTGGATTGAATTGCGCATGGTTACGAGTGTATATTGTGTGTGTCAGGTGTCGACGACGACTCGTTTTCGCTCCCCTTGAAACATTTGAACACTGTTTGTCCTTGTGTCAGTAGTGTAAAGGTGCTCGTTTCGGGTTATTGGGCTGAGCGCGCAGTCTGGTCAGTGTAATAGTACTCCATCCTCGTGACTGGAGTTACAGAACACAGTTACTGCAGTCATGTGCTCGCCGCCGTTAGACGTAGTAGAGAGAGAGAGAGAGAGAGAGAGAGGGGCGGGACCACTGACGCGCGTCCACGACAGCCACACACTCCCTCCTCCGGGCGCGCATGTGAGCAGTTCAGATCACGACTAATAATTCACCATCCACTCTAGGAGGACGTGAAGAGCGTTAGCTTTCTGATTTGACAGTATTTGCCTTCATGCAGATGTGTGATGCACGCGAGGAATACACTAAATTTTTATTTTTAGTCATTCAGCACTATGTGGAGAAATGTTTCTGCCTCTGAGAGCATAATTCAGCACGCTGACGTAGAATAAATTAAAATTATTCTATGCAGTGTATCATAATATGTCACGTGACTGCTTAATATATCGATTTGAAGAGTTGATATATATATCCGAATAATTCTTTTTGACAGCATTTACTTCATATCGTCCGAGATTCAACTATTATCAGTGTCATGATGGTCTCAAAATGCCCCCAATGTCAATCGATTTGGGGAAAAAAAAGACCTTGGGTTCGTTTCCTCGCCTCACCGCGTCCTTATATTCTGCTGTTGACATTTACACATACAATCTGAATTCAAACACATTATACTGCACCACTTCTAAGGCAGGCTTGTCGTGATGTGCGGCATGCACTGCAGTACTATGTGTTCAGCTTGCGTGATATGGGCTGAGTCACCTAACTTGACAGAGTCAGGCAAATGTATTTACACCATGAAATGACTCCCCACCCACCTACCAGCTTGTGTCAGTCAGCTGTGCCTCCCCTCATTTCCACTCATAATTTTATGCTCATTCCAAATCATAAATATGCAGGGTTGACATGGTCTTTCAGACCATTGGCTCTGTGTCTGCTTGTTTACTGAAGCATTTTCTGTATCATTTGCCTTATCGCTGTGAAGTTGAACCATAAAATCAAATCAGCGGCAATGAAATGATGTTTTAGATGTTCTAGTTTGGAGTTTGCTGGTTCGAATTCACTCGACATCAGATTTGACGAAACTGCGCATTCATTTGAAATCCACTGAGAGCGAGGATAAAATGAGATACCATAAAACATCACAGGAATATAATTTGATTTGGTTTTCACAGAAAGGCTTGAGCTCTGAACGTGGCTCGATAAATTGGCTGCAGCCTCTACATCGTCAGTTTATGTTTTGCTCTTTTCACTCCAATTACTTTACAGCGCTGTCTGTTGCCTTGCTCAGGGCACACTTGTATTTATTAGCTGGGCTGTTTCCTCTCCTGAAGCCCCAGAGGTCCTTCATCTGGCTCCTCCATCTCTCTTTGGGGACTTGAGGAAGTCTGGGAATGCTCCGTAACAGATCAATGTCAATTTTGGACTGAAAGGGATAGACTGTGGAAAGACGGGGCCTTGATATCAATAATGTACCCATACTGATCCATCATCTGGCATTAAAGGTTAAAAACCCAAGGATCGGATGTTTAGAGAATGCTATTTTCTGTAACTAAAGTCCTCAGTCTGCTGTAACATAAACCCTCTTTTATAGATTATCTGGAGGACAATCTATAGATGTACATTCGCTTAAGTAATTCTGTAAATGTTCATTAGGTTAGCATTTATTTACACCGTTCTGCAGTAATGATTGTTTAAAGGAGTAGCTCTCTCAAAAATGTAACACGAAAAGGAGAAATTTTGCACAATGCGCCGGTCTCTCCTTTCCACGAACGGAGTTTTCGTTACATATCGTTGGCCCGGTTCCTGGTCTTTTAGGTGTGACGATTTCAGTTAAGATGTTCTTGTTGTGCCACAATGTTGGAATGCTAAAATGTTAGTTCTAGAAGACAATGCTGTGCAACAGGACTTCAAGACAAAGTCATTGTGATTTGCAGCATTGCGTGAATAAGCATTAGACAACGGCGTTTGTGGAGTCTCGCAGCAACTGACCCTTCGCTAAACCCGCCCCATAACAAGCCATGCGCTCTCACGCCACACATCATTTTCTCACGAAGTAAAAAATACATCGAAGAGGACACTGACAACGTATGAAACGGTTTCATATTTAAAATATTGTAATTTTTTAAAGAAGTTTAAACGATAAATAGCGTCTAGTGTGTCTTTAATATGTCGTGACAGATCGCTGTAGCTCCTCGTGAACCGATCATCTCTTCATACTAGTTCATTTATAGCATCAAATAAACATGAATGAACATCAGAAGGAATGTTGTTTCAAGTGTGGAAAGACGTTCACCAACGTTAATCTACTAACTCCCCTGACTGCTTTGACGGACAAAATAGCGGATTCTGGGTTACGATTGGTCAGATCGCCTGTCAATCAAACTGTTTATGAAGAGTCAATTAAAGGATAGCAATGTTGCATCTACAAAAAACCTTCCTTCAGTCATAAGAGAGTAAAGGCCCATTCACACCACAAACAACAACTATTTGAGCATTCGCACCAAGGGACTCTTTAAAGTCGGGTGGATTCTGATTGGCTGTCATTGTTTTTATCATTCGTCAGGTGTCCTGAAATTTATATTCCAACAATATCGTGCCCCCGTGTTGTTATCGTTATAACTGCGTTGTGGACTTCTCAATTCTCATAGAATCAATGGAATAGAGAACTATAAATGTTTCATTTTTGGATGAACTATCCTTAGCGGCCGTTTAGTTTTATGCTGGAGTTTCTCAGTCCACTGAAATCACCTTGGATATGTCTTGGTTAATAGCGCTCATTTTTTAGAGACCGATTAAAGCTTTCACTGCATTTTAATAAGGTATCCCGGAGAAATGCTTCATGCCAGCATTATCATTTCTGCTGTTGTGTTGTATTAAGGCATTAAGTCGCAGCAGTTGCACACACTTATTAAAGTTCAGGTGTCCTAATTCGACCTCAGCTGAAAAAAGAAGCTGATGCAACCTTTGTATTCAGGGAGATAAGGTTATATCTTAATCTCTGAAGCACTCACATGGTACAATATAGCTTGATATGTTTGTTTGGTCTCCATTTAAGTGATATAAATCAATGTGTGCCTAAGTTTAGTAGGGCAGGAACCATTTGCATGGTTGCAGGTTGGCCTGTATATTTGCAAGCTAAACAAAGTTGTAGGTGTGTTATTCTAATATCAAATCACCTGTACACTTTGTGAAAAGAAAAGTGCACAAAGCTCTTTGTATTAGATTCAGCCTCTGCTCTGGAGAGTACATTTGAGGATTATATAACGCACACGGTGTTCTTTAGATCAAATGTGCCTGACTATAAAATTCTGGATGTTCTTTATCTGATCCAGGGGCTGCAATCACAAAACATTTTATCTTACCACTAAGAGTTCTCCTAAATGGCAGTAAAAGTTCTTATTTAAGCTTTGACAAACTTTTACTAAGGAATAGAGAGAAATCTTAAGCTAAGAGCAAGGGCGGGGTTGACCTCATTGCTGTGGATGATGTCAACACGCTTACGAACTATGCCTACAGTGATTGGCTGATGGGAGGAGTCTCTGTCAGTGATTTAATCATTGAAATATTGTAGGATGGAGGATATTGTTTCCATATTAAAATACAAATGTTGCCATATTCAATAAAGGTTTTAAAATGTAGGCTAATGTCAGTAATAACCAGGGCAGGGTAGGTTACTTTTAAAATGTATTTCACTACAGATTACAAAATACATGCTTTAAAAAGTAATTTATAACGTATTTCGTTACATTACTCAAGTTTAGTAACTTAATCTAAATACTTTAGAATACTTTGGAATACTAATAAGTGTGGAACAAACACAAAAAAGGTAGTTGCGAGTTTTTATCTCACAATTCTGACTTTTTCCCTCAGAATTGCGTGATATAAAGTTGCAATTGTGAGTTATAAAGTCAGAATTATGAGATATAAACTCACAATATTGAGAAAAGTCAGAATTATGAGATATAAACTCACAATATTGAGAAAAGTCAGAATTATGAGATATAAACTCACATACTAAATTCACAATTGCAAGAAAAAAAGTCAGTATTGCAAGTTTATATCTCCCAATTCTGACTTTATAACTTGCAATTGTGAGTTTAAATCTCGCAATTCTGAGAAAAAGAAGTCAGAATTGTGAAATGCAAACTCACAATTGTGAGGGGAAAAACAAATTGTGAGAAAAAGTTGCAGTGACGAGTGAATTATAAAATGACTCACAAACAACAAAACATGAAAACAGTCATGGATCATCAGGTCATGACAGGACAGTTGAGTTGACTGTTGGGCAATTTTTTTTTTATAAATTCAGTCATTTTGTCTTGTTCAGGACAGTACTAAATAAAAACAACAATTTCTATGATCCCTCTTAAAAGTATTAAAATGTTGATGAAACTTAACTCCGCTTTTTCAGACGGTCAGAGTCAGAGAATCACCAATCGCTGTTTAAATGACATTAAAATTCAAAGTAATCACTTTGGTAATCTAAAATACTTTTCAGATGTAACTGTAATCTGATTACCACCCATTTAAAATGTAACAGATTTTTGCATCCCGTTACGGGGAGAACTCAGGGTTTGGGTTAAATTCCCAGCTCGAAGCGCTCGATCCCCTTGGACAGCACGACAAATACGCTTATTATATTTTTTACTCTATTCGATCATTTGTAAGTGTGAACTCAACTGCCACAGATAATCGGACATCATTTATTTATTAAAGATTTATTTTTGCTGTTTTATCATACATTCAAATCAAAATATGTATTGCATTTCTGAAGAAAAGGTTCAGCACCCACGGCTCTATCGCTGTTGCCTCGTAGCGTTCAGTGTCTTTAGGTGGATTAGGATTGTTTGTGATTTGGTCTTAGTGACTTAGGAGTCCTCTTGACTACTCTTAACGTTTCACAGATTTAGGAGCTAGTTTTAGCGTTAAAATGCTTTGCGAAATACTCTTAGGGCAAAAATCTAGGACGCGCTGACGCACCTATTGTTTTTAAGATTTTGTCCTAAATCATTAGGCTAAGTTAGAAGCTACTTTTAGCTTTAAGATGTTTCGTGAATACGGCTCCTGATCTTTAGATCTTCTCGATGACACGCACATCCTAACCGTGTAAGAAAATAAGTCTTATCAGGAAACTTACCAGCTAAATAAAAAGGTCATTAAAATCACTCGATCGAGTTTTTTTATAGACAGGAAAATCAGTTATTTGGTTATATATTTGTAATCAGTTTCTGAAATCTCAGCTTATGCAATAAGGGAGTTTCTTGTCCTATTAATCAGCCATTGTTCTGAAACCGATCAAGTCTTATATCAGGAACAACGGTGAAAGCAGGTGATGGTAAGGAAATTTCCACATGTTTTGAAAGAGAAGGGCACGTACCAGGCTTACCATAGCAACATGACATCAGGGGAGGGCAAGCTCAGACTGGCAGGGACTCACAGTGGGCAAATGGGAACATGTGAAGCATCATAAAATGCTAGTCTGTGGCGTAACAGCAGGTACATAGACCATACAAACATCCCGCTCTATAGGTGTCTCCTGCTAGCTTCCAGCCTATGCATTTTAAATAATGCTTCTTCATGTTCCTTGCCTGTTTAGTCCTATTTGATTCATGATTGTTTGACATAATTGGTGGACACTAATTGGTGTTCCTGTTTATTAAAATAAGATAAGACCTGTTACTAAGCAGCAACTAATGACACAAGTATACAGAAGAATAAGCTGGATTATAGGAACCCAGGAGAAAATGAGAGCTCTATCTTTAGATCAATGCTCCACCAACAACTCTGAGCAAAAGTCTTAGTATTATCATCAAAAATTCGAACATTTCCTTCCGCCATTAATTGTAATTATACAGTGAGATTTTTGTATGCACAAGGAGATGTGATCTCACCGTCGTCGAGTCCATCTGTGCTTACGTGAAGAAACTGAGACGGAAAGAAACACTTGAAGAAACTTTTAATTACAAGTGTCATTTTTTAATTAAGTGTTGCTAACAGTTATCTGTGATTACTAGGGCTGGACGATTGATCGAAAAGTAACCGAAATTCAGAACTGAAGTAATTTTCCCATGTCGGTCATTTCGTATTTTTTAATTCTCAATACTTTCCCCTTAAAAACATACTACTGTAGTCATGTGACTCCACCCCGTCCAATCAGCAGCGTGGAAGCTTCCCGAAGTGGGATCACCGTCGCTTGCGTCCTCAGGAGAGTTTCTCAATTGTATGCGTTTAAAGGCTTGCGAGTTTGAGGACGTGTATCATTATATTGAGTTACTGTGATGATGCTCACATGAAGCAAAAACTCGTTGTCAACGCCGTCCTGTGATTTAATCACTATAGTAGCTTAGAAACTCAAGTTATAGCATATGTTTTTCTACTTTTGAAGTAACCACTTACAACCCACAATTTACAGAGAGACGGACTAATTCACATTCAAATGCATTCAAATAAATGTACTGGTACTGTGCCAATTCATCTGATTTACAATGAGTCTGTATGTAAGAAATGTTACGAACCATAGTTAAAATAACGGAGCTGTTATGTCAGAGCACTCTTTCATTAGGACAAAAATAACCCACCTTTAATTGTCAAAGATTACAGTAGTTCTGGGCGGTAATCCTGTTCATACGGTAAACCGGTTTCAATTTCGAGACCGATATGTATTTTTCAAATACCGCCATACCGGTGCGTAGCTGAAACGGCTCCTATGGACTTCTATTAACTGCATAGCCTTCTTAAACAACTTTATAACACAACATTAAATAACTAACTCTGTTTAATACTGCAAATACTGCAGAAAACGGATGAAATCACGGAATCCAGTCACAAGAACTTACTGTATAAAGTGGAACGTCACAGAATTTGGCAATATTTGTATGAATAAATCAAAAGTAGGGCTTTACAATGAATCAGATATCGATACGGACAAGTGTCTGTGAATATTAAAGCTAAAAAAGACTGCTATTGAAATCTGAAGTCTGTATGAAGGAGAACGCGCAACGCTCGCTATGATTTCAGTGTTAACTTCATCTGCAGAGCGCTTTATGAACATTTCACCTTTAATTTGATAAAACTATCAACTTTTGTCGTATCATACACACAGGAAATCGAATGTGTTCACGACCCTGTCAAAATAAAAGTTCGGGATAACTTGAAATAACTGAAATATTACTATTGTACACTAGAGTGTGCTTTCATTAATAGAGATAATAGTAATAATAACTCAAAGGTCTTCATTGAAATGACAATGAAAAAAATGTAGCCTACTCAGTAATTGAATTCATTTGGTTAGATTTTAAACTGAACTGTTAGCTTTATTTCTAAATTAATTTTTATTTGTCCTAACAATGTTTATATAATGTTTTCTGACAGTCAATATGCCAAAATATAAAGGTCCAGTGAAAAAACTGCCAGAATCTTAAAAAAAAAGTACAAACCTTGTCAGTGAACTACGAGGACAAAAAACAAAATAATCATAATCGAGGTAAAATGTTCAAATAACTGAGATTTTGACTTTAGGCCCTATTGATTACACATCAGGAATGGACCCCAGAATTTTGTGGCCCGAGTTGACCCCTGTCCTGGTCTGTGACGTGTTACTGCGTTGATTGAGTAACTGTTTTGAGATTTTGTTGAGTCATTGTTTAGTTACCTGTATGGAATGTTACAGCGGGTTTTTTTTTCTAGACAAGAATCTTGCACAACAGGAGACAAACTCATCATGATGTGCAGTGTTCCGTGAATAAGCATTTGATAAAACAGCCATTGGAGAATCTCCTATCAGTTCAAAAATTGCTACAAAAATCTTTCAATCAGCTGTAAAAGATCTGTACCATCAACGACGTTACACAGTGTTCCTCTTCTGAATGTTCTGGCTCGGGACACTAACCAAACCTAAAAAGAGGCTGTTCATCGCCTCTCTGTCTCTCTTGTAATTCAGGAAGCAGCAGATTCCCTATAAGAAAACCTGAATTTCACCAGCATCTCTGCACTCTGTGACTATGACCTAATTCAATAATGAACCTTTGATTTGGCAAGCTTTGCCAACATTTGACTTCTGTTCTGAAGATTATCAGTCTTGGGCAATTTCAGCTGGCTGTGTTAGTAGTTTGCTCTTGGACTGACTGACCTTTATACCATTTCATTCACCTTACCACTCTCGCTCTGTGAACTGAACTGAATCTTGAACTGGCACTACATCTTGTTCTATGATGTCACAGAAATGATTATCACTCCTTTTTTGTTGTTTGTCTTTAGTAAAAGAACATGCACCCACCCTCTGTCACATTCCAGTTGGTCTAGAACGTGTGGAACATGGGTACAAAGAGTGTTTTGAAACACTAGCATTCCTTTCACTAGTGAGGACTTGCAAATGATTGGGTTGTAGACACTCCCAAATAGATGCCGGAAATGTCTAAATAAGGAAGAAGTGTTATAATGTAATCTGGGAAGTATATTTGAATGCATAAGCAGAGCAAAACAAAATATATTCCAGTTATATAAATATATAAAAATTCTTAAAATTTAAATTTAGATTTCAGATTTACTACGGAGACAACTCTACGTAAGGAATACGAGTGTATTACAGCATTGTGAAAAAGATTTGTTGGTTTAACTTAAAGTAAGTTTCCTGGTTGCCTTAAAATTTTGAGTTCATTGAAAGTAAAAATTTGAAGGCGATTGGTTTAATCAAAAGAAACTCAAAATATTATGCTATCCGAACCACATTAATCATCTGAGTTGATTTGACAAAACAAAAAATGTTGTGATAACAAATTTCTTATTGCACTGACAGTTTTTTTCATTTATTTTATGTATAAACAAGTGAAAAATCTGCCTGTGCAGATATGTGAAGATGTCTTAATATTTAATGCAGTGTTGCTTCTCCTGGAAAACAATTATTATTTGCATTATTTGGTGTAATATTCTTTACAATGAAATTATTCCCAATTATTTACATGCATTTATATGGTATCCAGGGGTACTTGGTGCTACTATGGTACTATGTCTAAAAAAATATTGCACTACTGTGGCACTTAGATTAGTGATGGCTGATTTTTACAGGCCTACAAGATGATTTGCCTTAAATGTCGACTTGCAGCATGGATCTCTGACATGAATTAGAAATCCATTTACATGCACAGTAATACCGTGATTGTCTCCGCAACAGTGCAGTGTCCATCTGTGGCAGCCCTTCTCAAATATAGAGTGAGCTAAACTGTCTAAGACAAGCTCTGGATACAGTAGTTGTTTATTGCCACCGGGCAAATTTCAGCAATCACTAGAGAAAATTCCAGTCAGTTTTATTCTATGTCAAACACTTGAATTCTACCCACTATACAGAATGTGTTTTCTCCCTCTTCCATTAGCCCTTTCATGTACTTTTGCAGAACTCTATGTTCTTTTCAGAGTCTCCCCTGATGCGGCGCAGCTGTATATGACCCTATTTCTAGACTCTATGCCTGGACGAATGCAAAAGTAATCTCAATGGGTTACATTAGCATTTTCATTACAGTCATTTGAATATTTTCCTTGACTTTATGATACCACTGCACCAGATTTATCTGTAGGATTTGGTTAGAAGACATCTAACAGGATCTAACAAACCCATTTTTGGCACTAGGTGTGAAATATCAAGTGTAAACCAGACCTAAATCCAGAAATATGAAGTTTGCACGTCATATTTTCACATCGTGGATGAAGTAGAAGTGTCAGTTGTTCTCAGAAAGAGACCCTCATGAGGAAGACAAACATTGCTGGAGGTTCATTGAGGAAGTTAACCTGCCCGTGATGGGTTATTGATTTCTTTGAATGTATTTCCCTCAGGTTATTTCACCCAAAGAAAACAGCGCACCCTCAGTCTTTTTATGACAAGTCTCTAGAAATGTGTTTCCTTCTTCTCTCGATTCTTTAGGCTGTGCTGTGTTGAAAACTTTTGTGGATTTCATGTTGTAAACTTCAACATGACATCTCAGATTTTAATGGGAAACTGTGCTTTCCAGTCAAATTCCCTGCTTAAAAGCGGAAATCCGAGTTCTTAAATGCCCACAGACTCTGGCAAACAGCACGATGGCGTACAAAAGGCCAGTCACATGACACGGCACGGTTGCCAACTGGTGGTAGCTCATGTAATACCGCCTACTTAGAAGTCGGGTCATGGAGGGGTTGTAGCGATGGTCTTTCATGTGAAGTGTATGGCTTTGTTTTGCTAGCGTCACAACAGAATTGGAGTGACCGGAATGTTTTTGGAGGCGTCTCGTCATCACGACGAGTGAGGCACACTAGAGTGTTTGTTTCTTCAAGTTTGGCCAAAACTCCAATAAAGCCGGGATTGTTGGGGGACCTGAAGTTGTTTTCTTTCTTGCCTTCACAGAGCTGTCAAACGTCAGACGGTTGCCCACACACACACGCTACAGACTTAAATGCGATACTAAAATAATTCTAATGAGTTTCCGTGTAAAAATACACGAGTATAAAAGTGTAGGTCTAATTGCATAGGCAGGAAATGTCTGTGTGCAAATGAATTCTAAAAACGCCACCCTGTTTTCCAATTGCAGAGCTCTTGACATGTATAAGTGCATCCTACAATCCCTGACGCCCACTAATTCACAATGACAGAAAGCCTAAAGATGTAAACTCCCACTCACTTCCACAAATACATCATTGCTCTTAAGGTGACACAGAGCTTTCCCGATTTAAGCGGCACCTTTCGGTGGAGCATCCGAGGGCTGTTTTGCTTTCATTACGGTGTATAACACATTAATATGTAAAGCCATATGCAGGGGTTTGGTATCAGACACTACTTTTCTTGCATTAAAAGCACATAGGGAGCAGAGAATAGACATACAGAGTTCACTGCTATCAGTGGAAGGTGCCTGGGGGAGCCATTAGCAGAATGGCTTGGCTGTTAGTGCCAGAGAAGATGCGCCCCAGAGGTCCACCTCAGTTGGGCCAAACGGGAACGCGGGAGGAACGCTGTGTATGTCTAGTCTGTGTGTGTGGTGACGTTGGGACCTACGGCTGGGTGTGGTAATCTGCTGATAAGTGGAGTGATATAGTAAAGAGGCCTTGGAGATAAATTACTCACAGGCCATTCCTACTCGCATGGCACAAAGTCCCATCGGACTTTCACAACACGGCACTGCTTTGCAACACGGGAAAGAGTTCATAAATGTTACTACATATTCAAACACAGGCTGTGAGTTGTAAACACAGTAGAATAGATGCTATGTGAGACCTTTGTGTGACAACGAAAATTCAGACATCGATGGCACTCTAATTACTCCAGTATGAGCAGGTGACAACAGATTTAGGCGTGTGTGGAAAAAAACACCCACTGGATGTCCAATCAGGTGAACACAGTGAAGACAGTAATTGATGCACCTCACAGCCATCTTGTATTATTTACTGCGGGCTTTAGGGGCGTCTGCAGCTACGTCGCAAAGCCTGATCCAGTTTTAACCTGCCTGTCAGAGATTTACTGCAGAGCTCTTCAAAATGGCAGAGTTTTATACAGTTTCATGGTTATAAGAAGCGGGAGACGGACATTTCCCTTTCTCTCCAGGGTCAGATTTTTTTCAAGGCCGAATTATCATCATTTTTCAGACGCGGGCTTGGGATAAAAAGGGACGTCGCTGAATGAGGGGGGGGCAGATCCATCAAAAAGAACAGGTGTCTCGTAGCCCTCAGACTTTTGTCCGGCAGATTATATTTACATGTGTTATGGCTCCCTATAGCAGGATGTAATCTGGCGTGATTGAATTTGAAGGCGCGGATTGGGACAACAGAGCAGGGAATTGGTTGTTTGTGGAAACTCAAAAGACGGCCCCCTTTGATCAGACAGCTGTGAAGTTCAAAGTACCCCTGCTCGTACGGAAGAGCACATGTGCTTTTGCACATGATTAGATAGCAGATGCATCGATAGAACATAAAGCTTATCATCAGCATCTGCTTTTCAAGCCCCATTGACGCAATGTTTCTTAGATTTCACCTTGTCCCGTGAGGCTCTGGAGTTGTTGCTTTTAGAAACAAATGTACTTTGTCTCTATTTGACTCAATCCAGCGCTTATTCCTAATATGGTACTGTGTGAACTCAAAAGTCACATGCACAGCGACCACACAGATCTGTGACATTGCAGTTTCAACTGGACTATTTGACTGTATAAACAAGTTTTCAGGGCTGAAATCTTTCCCTTAGGCATTTTCCCCTACTTTTAACGCTAATTTAATAGATAGTTTGCTTTTGCAGACAGAAGATTTTACTAGATTGATGATTGTGCTTAACCTTTACCCTCTTGTAGTTATGGTCTAAAAGGAATTTAAAAAACGATTTAAGAGTCATTACGCACCTGCTCAGAGGATAACGGCACTGAAGAGGCCAAGTTAGGCAAAGACTAGTGTAATACCTAGCGGTCCTAACCCTGTGAACTGCCAGAGCTTAACCACTAAGCGCTGGTTATCTCCTCATATTTGGTTAATCTTCCTTTACAACTTCTATTTTGATTTGATTCTTCTTGACCCTTTACCCACTTTGCAAAGTAAGCCAAATAAGCATGCTTAAATCCATCCACTTTGTTTTTAGACATTCGTTGCATTGAGTTGCGCTGCGTTCACTTCCTCCTCGGTGGAAGTGTCGTCTGAGGTAAAGATGGGTTAGGTAGCCCTCTTCTCCTTCCCTTCCCCCAGGGGTGCCGCGAGCCTTAGGGAGCGCCTCGCTCCGCATCTCTCGGTAATGAAAAGCACCCAAATGTCAGTCGGAGCCACTGAAAATAAACGAATGCGGGTCGATCGCCATCGAGAATGGCACAACGGCCTCCTGAAACAGGCAGATTGTCAACCACCATGTTTCATTTAATCTGTTATCACTTAGATACAGACACTGCAAGCTGTGGCCAGGAATCATTGCGGCCGGGCTCGGAATCTTAGGGTTGTAACTCAAGTCGCGAGTGTGTAAATTATGTGTGAATTTGTTTACATGTTGACCACATACTCTGACTATTGAGGGTCTTAGGACGAGCAGGCGGAGGGCTGTAAATGTGGGCTGTATTGTGGGCAGGTGGTGATTTACCAGGTTGAGATGATGAGTGCGGTACTAGCAGAGGTGAGTAATGACCTGGCGGCTCGGTGATGATGTGTCACAGAGGCATTCCTCAAGTTGTGTTTGGCTCTCAAGGACATCTCTGCTGATTGTGCTGGCAGAAGCCCAGCTAGACGTTGGCAAGGGGGAGGGGGGGTCTTGTGTTTGAGGGCTTTTCATTTGAGCACACCTTAAATTGAAACTGCGCAAATGACTCAACGGCACATTGTGATTCATGTTGGCATTGAAGTAAAATAGTGAAAAGATTCCACACAATGCATCTTTATTATCATATATAAATTATGGTTGATAATTACAGCTCCGGATACTGGTTTAAAACATGCTAGGATCTCCCAAAATGGCAGGTTGTGAAGGATTAGCGATGAGTTTGCCATAGTGTGTGAGTGACAGGATTCATTGTGGACAGGGAGTGTGAGTGTGAGCAGAGTCATAGCTTCTCTTGCGTGTCAACGGACTAGACCTTGACAGGCATAAATAGCATGCGCTCAGGAGGAAAGAACAGCATCTGTTATGACCTCGTGGCATTCATTAAACATGGCAGCCAGTGGATTTATTGCACACAAAGTATTTAACGCTTTTGCTTTTGGTGTGCTTATATGTGCAAGTCTTACATCTAGGGTTGGGAAACAATTTTTCTTTTTTTTTTTACATATATATTTTTTCTTTGTATAGTAATAAATAGTTGAGGCCAGTTACTGGATTTGATTTGATCAAACTTTTAAATGATCTCATGACAAATATTTATTCCTTGCAAGTACTAAAAGAATAGTTATTGGGACTGTGAAGGAACTGAAATCATTTAGAGGAATCTGAACCTATCTGGTTCCTATCCTTACTTTTGTGTCTTGTGTTACAGTCTCTGTTATCTGCATCACGAGCCTCAAAGCCAGCCTTGTATTGTTAGAAAAAAGTGCTGACTTGTTTCAGAATTATTGCTTCCAGCTTTGAAGATATGGATTCGATAGTGGCCAAAGGTCCCTGAGATAACACGAACAAGGGGTAGAAAGTGAAAGCAAATGAACACTTTGTGCTAACAGTGCTGATTTTTTTGTAGTTATAAAGGATATGAGCATCCTGGATGACTGTTGACAGGGCCATCACTTAACTGAGTGAATTACAGCTTGGTAGCTGATGAAGTAATGAAGATCTCCAGTGGCTGTTTAAGGGAAGGGGTCGTATGGCTGCAAGGGGATAGCGGCAGGCCTCAGATGTCTGGAAGCGCACTTTGTTTAATTAAATGCGTCTATAATGAAATGACCATTCGGCATTACAAATGTGATTGGTGTTCAAACCAACACAGAGGATATACTGAATAATTTGATCATAGCTTAATGTTTTTATGCAGTTCATATTTCTACATTTCAGTCATTTATGGTTATGGTAATTACAGGCTCATTTGGTGCATTACCAGCTGCTCTAATGCGTATTCTGGCCTTAAGTTCTGTTTTCTTCTATTAAGGGCTCTCCAGGCACTCTCCATCCATTTCACTGTCCAATTAACATCATTTTTCAGGTGTAACAATGTGTTAATATTCATTAAGTGAGTTCCAATGGAGTAATTGATAATCATGATGGAGGGCGAGATTAAAGAATGGCATCAACAATGGATTTATTTTGGCTTACATCCAGAGAAACTACAAGTGGAAGAGGAGATGACGTGTTTGTGAGATCTGGGCCGTACAAGTGTAATAGGTCTTGGGAAAAGAGGAACACTTTCTCAAGGCCTCTTACCAGACGGCGGAAGGACAGGTAATGCAGATCTCGCGGCCTTGCGCTTAGTTTGCCCTCGTCGCTTTGCAAGCATCAGCATAATTTTGGTAGGTGACGTCCCACTTTGGGCCAGGAGCCCAAAAGGGAATCTAAAATCACCTCAGGCGACAGCTGTCTGTTAGACACAAACGCCGCAGATAGCAGCTCATGGGCTGCTGCTGTTATGCAGAAGAGGGAAAAGGATTGGAGATGTGTTTGGAAAAAAAGGAAACGCCAGAGAACGAGAGCAGTGAGCTGTGAAAGAAGAAACGTGATCCACCTTGTAATGGTGCCGAGATATAGTGAGAGGCTAAGAAGTGGAGGAAAAAATTGTCCATAGTAATCATCCAGCTTTTGCTTTGGCCTACTTGCTTCGCTGTTTGCTGATGCTCTGATTTCTGTTTCCTTTTAGCATTTGCTCTTTTACCAATTCCCTCTGCCCCTCACTCCCTTGTACTTCTGCCTCACGCAGCTCTCGCTTCAGTCACGTGTACGCGGGTCGGCTAAGGACACGAGCTAACCTTTCATTCTCTTACATTCTCTTGAGACCAAAGCATCTTAATCGAGGGGCCCGGTAAGGTGCGAAAGCAGAAACTGACCACTCAAGGAATTAATCAGTTATTTTACAAATCAGATGGCAGTGGAAGGACTTGTAGTCACTTCCTCCATCTGTGACAAAAAAGCTGCAAAGAAATGGCCCGAATAGATTTTCATCTAGTCAACGTGTACTTGACAGCACTCAAATGAAGTGAAGAGTGATCACTGCGCTGTGACAGCGTAGTATTTTTAGAGTGTTTTATAACCTGTGTGGCATAACCTTTATTTTTCATGCAATAGGCTTTGCACCTTTGGAATAAAAAGACTTTTTTCATACAGTATGTAAAAGCCCGTTCCGTTGTCTGTTGTGAATTGAGTGCTGAAGGACTGAATGGGTTGAGATTAATCACCTCCAAGAACCATTGTGGATTTGTTTGTAAATCTGTTACCAGGCTTGGCCTTGTCCCACTTCAGTTTCTCAGCAACAAGTTTAGGCATCAGTAGCTAAACACACCAAACCTCATTGAATTACAGAGACAATGAATGAGGTCAGAGCATTTTGGCATAATGAGCAAATCTCATAGTGAATCCCTCATCACAACTACGACACGCCAAAGCCATCCGAACTGAAAAGCAAAGACCACAATCAAAGCCAGTTAAAAGTTTTCCCTTTTTCATTCGGTGGCCTTTGAGTGCTTGCTCCCTGACTTCACTGATGTTTGATCCTCAAAGATGAACAAGTTCTCGGCATGTTTTCATGTTTCTTATCGCAGCAGCACAACAAAAGCTATAGAGGATTCTGGGGGAGAAAGTGAGGCCATGGATTATGCAGTACAAACTAGCCTGTGGTGAATTAAAGCTCTTTGTTTTCCATTTGAGTGCCGAGTCTGAGATCAGCTGAGCATTAGGAGCTATTAAAGGCTTTTATTATGTGGCTCGAGTGGTGCACAATACATTGAAGATTGTGCTGTTTGAAATAAAACTTGCATTCAGTGCCTGCTCTTCTAGTCTTTATTATTAATGGGTACTGCCAGAGGAACAAATCACATTAATCTGACACTGCCAAGGGTGGCCTTAAAGATGTGGTTGGTGGGGTTTTGCGCTTGAAGTCAGGTATTGTTACCCTAATACTGGAATTTTTCTCCTTTCCGTGCCAACAGATTTGGAGAGATCCGTTACTCACGTAGTCCCAAGCCAGAGATCCTGATATTTGCACCAATAAGACCTGAGGTTATCCAGGAGGAATGCTGAGACTAACACTCAGTGTTGTCAAGGGATATGGAGTACAAATCCGATGTACTCGCACTCACACCGAGGAAAGAGTGCAGGTGGCAGACCGGCATTTTGGCTTCAGAATGATACCTGGCAGCTTTCAATAGACTAACAAACACCTAAAGCGTTTAGCACACGGATCAGAGACTTGGGAACTCTAAATTTATACTCATTTACATATTGTTTTGTTGATACTTCTTCCCAAAAGATTTGGGTTTCCTGATTTGAAACAAATCTGGTCACTAAAGGGTCAGATTGGAAACCAGGAAGATAACATGAACTGCACAATGCTCCACAAATGTCCTTAGAAATGTGGTTGAAGGGTTTGTCTTGGTGGGCTGCCAAAAGAAGAATTATTAACAATTTGTCAAAGGCAGCAATTTATTCACTTGGAATTAGTGTGGCTTTGAACTGTCATGGTTGGGTGCACAAAGTGTAAATGCAATGAGGGGGCCTCAGACCTTGCTCTACTCACATAGCTGCTCTTCCAAATAACGAGTTTTAAGGAATTCAAAGGAAACAATATTGATACACTTCACATACAGGACACGCACTCGAAACATGGTATATTTCCAGGCTTTCCTCCAGTTATGCAGGATGGAAAATTCTGGAATTTTAGCCGTCGCAAACATTCCATACTTGTTTAGAAATGCTTCCGTAGCTCTTGTCTTCAGGAAAGAAAACAATGAAGAAGATGAAATTGCTCCCCTGAGCCTCTCCAGGTCAGAATTGTCAAATAAAGAGTATCCTGTGTAGTACAGTACGGGATTTGGAAAGCCTTTGGGAAACCGATTAACCTTGCACCACCAAAGGGGTGTGGATAGTGAAATTGCCAATTCACCTTGTAAGAATGCAGCTAAAAACAGGAAGGAGCCAGTGGTGTTTCTACGGTCTGCAGCCAATCTGTCACAACCTTGAGTCTCCCCTCTGTTTGAGGGTTGAGCCTAGCACATGTGTTATGCTGGTGTAATGTCCTTGACATGACAGCTCCCTCACATTATCACAGAGGGAAACTGAAGTGGAAGAATCACCTCACAATAATTACCCTTAATAACCTTAATACATAAATGTCAGAGTGCAGCACGTTGTGAACGCTAAACCTTTTCACCGGTTAAACACCTGCAATGCTGTGAGCATTGGTTAGTTGGGTAGTGGTAATCTCTGTTAAAAGATTTTCATCGCTATTTAATATTTGCTCAGATTATGAGGCGAGTAGCACATAAAGTCCAGGAGACAACACACTTAGCTTACAATTCATGTCAGAACATCGCACAGTAACAAACTCTGCTTGGTGCTAAAGCAATGGCTTAAAGATGAGAGCTGGCAGATGGCTTTGCCTTCTGTTTGAGCATTAGGAATTCAGGGTGAGTCATCCTCCCGCTTCAGAGCTCACCCAGAAAGCCAGTGCAGAGATGTCCCGTGGACCACTCAATATTTGCCTGAAGACCACATGCAGCAGTGCTGACTCAGAAAGCCAGCGGCGAGTATTTGGGGAGAAGGTTAAGCTAGCTAAACTGCCTTATTGGATAGAAAAGGAAGAGCGCACAAGCAGTTGCCAGACAGGTTTTCTATGGATGAACTTTTCTCAAAGGTCACTTGTTGATGGCAAAGCAGTTTTATCTTACCCGTTTATGGCAGGTGTAGCCAATTCTGCTGCAGGTGGGTTACCATCCTAAAGAGTTTAGCTAATCACGTTGTTGACTTGAAAATAACAGGCAGGTGTGTTGGAAGGTAGGAAGGTAACCCTCCAATGGCAAGGTTTGCTACCTCTTGTGTACATCCTGGTTTGCAAAGCTCCATCTCATTCGTATTTAAACTCTAAGTGTACCTTATAATACGAATTTCCTTGTTTAGGTGGATGTTAGGTTCTCTTCAAAACATGACCTTCTTTTTGACTTGACTTGCATTTTTTCCATCATATATTTATCTTCAGTGATCATAAAGTTTACTTGTAGCTAGATCTCTTTGTATTTCGTGTGACTTCTCACATCAGGGCACTGCCGCATAGTCGTGTGTACGACTTGAAGAGTTGACCGAGCACTGTCCTTTCAACCATTGGATGCATGAAGCAAAGGTCATCTCTGCATTTCGGTCTATTCTTGGATTTCAAAACAAACCCTGTGCTTGCTGAGTGACCCCCTAAAATAGAGATGGGAATATTCTTTACCTTGATTTCTTGGCCAGCGGCGAGAGAAACTGGAGATCAAGATTAATAGCGGTAGCCATGACATTCTGCACGACAGTGTTTTTAGCGCCAATGCTCTTAGCCTTGTTCTTTTGTCTCCTTTGAATAACCACCATGCTGTGCTTAGGCTTGTGGAATTCAAGAACTAATGTTTAACTCTCTTGCCTTTTTTCACTTCGCGGCATTGGAACATTCTCCTAAGGGGACAGCTGGAGAGCAACCTCTGGACCACTGCAGTGCAAATGTTTTTCCCATATTTAGTCTTGGAGATGCACATTCAGTTATTGGTGCAGTCGAAGGGAGAATTGGTGGCTCTTTATCTGAGGCAGAGACCTACGGCAGAGTGCCATTTATATGAGCCATGGTTCTCTCCTTGACACTGTATGCAGGTTTATGTGCATGCTTTGAAATAGACACCAGCCATCTATATATAACATCTATAAAGTGTTCTCCATCATGTCAAGGCACATGTTGTCTACATGGTTATGTGGAGGGACTGTTTACAGAGGACTTTCGACTGGCCCCTAGTGGTGGTCGTGAGCTGTTATTGTTTGACCCAGACTGATGACCTTCGCGACAGATGGAAACAAGGGACTCGTAATCCTATTATCCCAATCTCACCCCAAACACCTATCAATGCAGCATGCATTATCTGTATTCTGTATGGTCACTGCAGAATTGCATGAAATGCCGCAGTAGTGTGTGCAAAAAGGCTTTCCCACTGTGATTCCCAAATGGGGGTTGGTGTTTTCTGGAGCAAACCTGTCTAGGAACACACAGTGGAATATAAAACATGCAACATGGTGAGGACCAACAAGGACATCACAGCCTCAGGTTAACCTTATTCCCGGCTCGGTCCCCGGGACTCATTCCCGGGAACGGTCACTCTAGACAGCCCCTTATATCCCGAACAATGTCTTCTGCCCTCATGCTCAAGCAGAGTGAGCAAGAATAGCTTTTTGATTTAATTACAGCCATGCACGTCTACTAAGAGCTCAGACACTGACTGCTCCCAGTGAATTAGAAACAAGTTGGGTTGATGCCATCTTCCTCAGGCATCATGATCTGTCTGTGGCCACCCAAGTCTGAAAAGACTCATTTTGCATCTTCGTCTCCCCGCATCTTCCCTCTTTTAACTTTCTCTCTCAGGTGTAATTGAACATCATTCCCTTCATCCCGTCTGTGTCAGCTGGACAGATTGAACGCATTAGACACAATGAGAGCAGCTCTACCCGTAATCCAGTGAGAGCATTTTGCCTTGTTTTACTTTCTCATCTTTATCAAACAAAGCTGCTAATTCGTAATTAAGGTGAGTCTGATGTTTCTGTTTAAATTACCTAAGATACTGCTGCCTGGTTTCTGCCTGGAAACAGTGCTTGTATTGTCCTGCAGCCCCCCTCACCCAGAGTCGTGACTGCAGGTAAAATTACCTCAGTCTGAGGATCGGCGGACCCCCGTTGGAGATAATTAGGGGTTGCTCACCTACAGTCTTGTGACAAAGTCTCTGCATTGCATTACACAGTTGTGCAGGAAAATGTGACACCAGTCAACAACCTTATACAAGGCTCTGAAACCAGAGACTAGTGCTCTCATTGTGTCAGTGAAACAGATCCTGGTTAGAAGCAGAGGAGAGAATTGCTGACTACCTTTTGGATCTCTTGATGATTTCTCAGTTATGTTTTTTTTTTTTGTACTGCAGGCATGCATTGACTTCCAATGGGTGCCTATATTTACATTAGTGCTGGGTATGCTTTCATGTTTGGTGTGGTATGCATATTGAACTGTGGGTGACCTTGAGAGCTTTGGTTTCACAGTGACTGAACGTCAGATATTTAAGCTGGAGATTATGTCCCTATTAGCAGCCGTAGTTAAGAATATTCTGTACCTATGCAGTTTAATGTTTAATTATTATGCGTATAATTCTGTTACATGAAGCGAGGCCGAGATGTGGATTTTCTAGCATGTGTTGCAGTAGATTTACTCGAGTTATTTATTTGTTTTTATAAATGTCGTTTTTGCAAATCCCTAATCTATTTTATGATTGCAGGACTAGAGAACAGATTCGTTCGTTGGACACTGACAGAATCTGAGACACAATGATGATCTGACATGATAAGAATAGCAAATTTCCTGAGCACGAGAGTAGCTGCAAATTAATAACAGTTGCTGTGATTTTCTATTAAGTGCATCCCTGTAACCCCCCCCCCCATGTTCACTCACTCTCTGAGATGACTTTATGGAAGAATGAATGCTGGCAGCAGCCTGTCCTATTAGGATTGTCTTCTAACCAAAACACCTATTTTTAGATCAGTGGGCTTGAATGAATTAGAATATCAGCGCTGATATTAAGGCAGAAAATGCCAATAAGTTATGCACTCATGGCCTCTTTACCAACAAGTAAACACACACACACTCACACACAGTTGTGTTTTCATGTTTTATGGGGTCATTCCATAGATGTAATGGTTTTTATACTGTACAAACTGTACATTCTGTCCCCCTACACTACCCCTACCCCTAAACCTACCCATCACAGAAAATGTTCTGCTGTTTTAGATTTTAAAAAAGATAATTCTGTATGATTTATAAGCTTGTTTCCTAGTGGAGACCAACAAAAGGTCCCCACAATGTCAAGATTTACTGGTTTTACCTACGTTGTGGGGACACAAACACACACACACACACACACATCCACTATGTAATTATGCAAAACCATTTTCCAGTCATATGATTGGTCTGGTTCAGCATTATGATATTTAATGTCTTTAAAGAGACAATGGTAATTTTTGAATTCCTATTTTAGCTCTTCTCAGAGGATCATATAAAGAGTGTTATGAATATTATGTTACCAATTTATGTTAATATATCAACAGAAGTACATAACACCTGGGTGTCTCGTGGACCAAACTGTAGAGATCACTGCTGCGGTCTGAAGGACATACGCAGCGTTATAATGAACCATACCTGAAAAACTGGAAATATCCCTTGTGTTATTTTACAGTTTTTTTTTTTTTTTTCTTGACTTACAGAGGTTACACTGATCTAACTTTATAAACTGTGCCAGAGTGACCTTAAGAAATATTTCCAATATATTTTTTTGTACTAGAGCCAAAAATCCCACTTTTTTTAATTAACCCTTGTGATGTTTGGCCTCTCCTAACTTCTAACTAGGTTCCTTATTACAATTCTTAATCTTGTTAAGGACTTACAAACATGCCTATGGATTATCAAGTGATGTCAGTTAAGAATAATCAGACTGAAATAATGACTGTCATGCCTTAGACGTCACATGTGACAGGAAGAACATATAGATCCGTGATGAGTTCAAATGAAGAAAATAAAAAGAAGAATCAAATGATATGAACAATGCATCTCGACTACCGTGAATCATTGCTTAAATAATTAGTTCATAAGGGAGTTATTTCAAACAAAACATGGATGCATTTATCTATAGTAAATGCTGTTAATGGATCTTCTGACCAGTTGGGACTTGGACATGGAGCTTTTAAGCCAATTTTCCATTTCCTATGTGAATCTAAAGTCACAACTCAACTGGCAGTCTATCAAAGTCCTGTCTCTAAGCACAGAATCCGCTTTCTAATCAGATCTCATTACTGTCCTACCTGGCTGAAGTGGGGTTGCGTTCGAGGGCACTAGCTCTCAGACGTTCTGCATAATAGCGTTTCACTCGGACCAGTGCCGTGTCCTTGGTTTGCACTTGATACCTGTCTCAGCCTAGAAGATGTAGACTGAGTTTGACGGCTAATCTGAAAACAATTAAGCAGGATTAAAATTGGGCTCAGTGGCTGTTGGGTTGCCGCTCAGAAAACTTCCAGTTCACAGCCTCAGACTTGTCAAAGATAATGTTTTACAGCTCAAGATGAAAGCTGTCCAGCGAGTGTTGATGCAGATTTGCTGTGGATGCCTCCAATGAAAGTAGGCGGCTAATAAAATCGGATTCGATTTTGGAAGTGGAATATCTGATTAGTCAGAAGGGAAATTTAGAAGAAGTAGGATCGAAACGGCCGTGAATTATCTAAATCCAAATCTAATACTGTAAGTCCCATTGCCTCAATAAGGTTAAGGGTGATATAACATGGTGATATCGCGATGAAATGAGGCGTAAATTGAATTTTTGCCATGTTTGGTCACATGTCTCAACGGTTGATTGCGAAACTCTGACTATAAGAAGTCAGAAGAGAGAAAGTGTGAGGAAATTTACTACATGGGAATTGTTAGCAAAGGTCTGAAGGATGAATGGGTTCAATAAGCACTAAATTTAAAGGCCTAGGCTGGTTTCAGAACGGGCGAGATAAAGGTGGCCTGCTGGGATAGCAAGGTTGTGTGCGCTGCAGACAGTTAATTCCTAGAGGGATAGAAAAGAAAGGTTCCTGCCAGACCTGAGACTTGGCCAATGAGGTGTCATGAATCTGCCTTTTATCGGTCTCATTCAACTGTACACGAGTGGCCCAGATCTTCCTTTAACTGCCCTACTTCTATCGGTCCGCTGTTAATTTGGGTTTGCAGTAAGGGCCTTGGCGGAAATCTCCTTTAAAGACTGTATGCGAAGAGCTAATTTAATCGCTCCCTGCCACCAATTTGGGGTTCCGTTTAGTCGAGTTGCGGTCTAACATCTTTATTTAATTTACCGTCATGCGGGCGAAGGTCAAGAGGTCAGTGAGGGGTGCACAGGTCGGCGAGATGTATGGGGCCCGTTGCTCCTGGAGAAATGGTGCTACAAAACCTTTCCTGTTTGAGGCCATCTAGCTACTATGTTTTTATGGATTGAGTCGTGAGGGAATCCATTTAAAAGCCCAGGCAGGATGTGTCTCAAAGGGCCGCATGTGTGCATGTCTGTGTCTTTGTTTCTGGGGAGGGAGGCTTAGGAGAGAGCCACTGGTTCCATCTGCGTTTGGCATGGGCAGCATTTAAAGCTTGGCCCGTCACAAGCAGCTTGTGTAAGAGCCAGTCATGAGACTGAGGATAACAGCTATATATAACACATCTTAGATAGCAGTAGGCTCAGAGGGGACAGGGCACCCAGATAAGAGCCTATTAGCTTGTAAATGCAAGGAATGAATGAGTAACCTGCAGCTTTACTAGAATAGCGGCGTAACTGAATTGTGCTCCGATCAGATCAATCTATCCATCATAACAGAAATCCCCGATAACCTGTGCTGTCTTTGATCGCCCTGCAGTTGGAAATGACAAACAAACTAAAGGTCACACTTTGTGTCTTCTTTTTTTTTTTCTTTTATACATACTTTGCCTCTAATTATCCTTAAACATATTCATAAAATTCCCCTGGTACCTTGAAAAGATGCCCAAGGACTGGCAGCGCACTGTCAACAACAGTGGCTCCACCTTGTATGGTTGTGTTTTGGAGATCAAGTATTCCTGCACCACATGGCTTGAGTTGCTTTTCGTAACATGCCGGGGATGCAGTAAACCTATATGCTGTTACGTGCTTGTTTTTGAGTTATTTTGGTGTGCCCTTGGACTCAGGCTCGCCATGCATACTCTTATACGTCGGATATGTGCGCAGATCACCCCTCGCCGCCTGATTTTGTGTAATGACCTTTCTTGTTATGAGATTCGTGGAACAGTTTTTTTTTTAATGGAGAGTGAATGGAAAGGTCATTCTTAACTACACAGATCACTGATTAGTCCTTACCGCTTTTGCCTTGAGTAGGTCAGCCACGCTCATTAACTTTTGCTCATTTAATAGCATCAGTCCAGCACTAACTGGTGGGACATATCTTTTTTTTTCGTGCGTTGAAAATGCGACTGCATTTTGTCACCTCATAATGGCGTGATCAGGTCTGCGTACGGCCGAGTGAACCGGTGGTTTTATCTGCGTTATGCAGACGATTCCAGCACGTGTGAACAGCACCTCTGCTGCTCTTTTTCATGGAACGTGTGCGTGCGATAAGAGGTCACATATGCTGCTTTTCCGTGCTCCGTGTTTGCATTTGCATATGGATGATTTTTATAGTATAAATATACAATTTGTGTGATTGTACATCACTGTAGCACTGCATGCAATACATGCTTACTTGAAATTGATGTATATTGATATGTACAGTATATATTGATGTTCATACTGACAGTATAACCAGAATAGCAAAGTCACTTCTACTGTTTCGTGGTATATACCGTCGTACCGCCCAGCCCTAACGTTGCAGCATTCGCGCTCGTGCTTGTGACCTTAAACCTTCAGAGCCCAAGGAGCTTTTTATTGATTGATATTGAGACTCTCCATAACACAGAAAAAGAGAGCAAGAGAGAATAAAAAGGTTGGGGGGAAAAAAGATTGATTAGCCGGAGCTCTTGCGCACCTGGGGAGGGGGTCTCAAAGGACTGAGATGAGTCAGTGGCATGTGAGGGGGATGCGAAGAGAGTGCTAAATGTGTGTGTGTGTGTGTTTGCATGTGTATGTTGGATGGTGGGCGAACACCTTCATTACGCTTGCATTCTGCATGTACACGTGCACATGCACAACACCTTCAGGGCATCTCAAGTAGTCCCTTTAAAGCGCTGCAGGCAGGAATGGATTTTTTATTTTATTTTATTTTTTTTTTTTTTTGCATTTTCCCAAAGCTTTACTGCTGTGGTTTCTTTTGACATTGATTTTAACGTGTTAATTTCATAACCACATCTCTGTGTTATTAGAGACAGATATTCAAACATTTTGTAATTGTAAAAATGAAAATAAATGTGAGCATTCAAATTGCAAAACAACTTACAATAATATATTATTATTATCATACACTACCGTTCAAAAGTTTGCACACAGTGTTGTTTTTTTGACAAAAGTAACACTTTTACTGCATTAAATTAATCAAAGTTGACATAAAGACATTTATAATGTTACAAAATTCTCTGTTCATCAGAGAATCCGGAAAAAAAAATGTATCATGGTTTCCACAAAATTATCAAGCAGCGCAACTGTTTTTAACATTTATAATGATAAGAAATGCTTTTTTTTTTATAATAAGTATAATAGTATAATAATCATAAATGTTTCTTGAGCATCAAATCATCATATCAGAATGATTTCTGAAGGATCATGTGACACTAAAGACTGCTGAAAATTCAGCTTTGCATCACAGCAATAAAATACAGTCATGAGTCATTTTTTAAGTGTAATCATATTTTACAATATTATGTTTTTACTGTATTTATGATTAAATAAATCCAACTTTGGTGAGCAGAAGAGTCTTCTTTCAAAAACATTAAAAAAAAACGGGAACGGAAGTGTAATATATATGAACGACTAATAAAAATGCTATTAAAATAAAATCAGTTCTGCATATCATATATTAATCGCTTAAAGTATAAATGATAGGAGTATGTATCAATATCGTTGTCTAGCCTCTTTGTTTTCAACACCAGATTTCATCGGAAGAATTTTTCAACAATAGCTTAGTGAAGCAGATTAAAATGCTGTAGATATAATAAGATTGGGATAAAACGGCGCAGAGGTTCGAGCGACAGTACGTGACCTCATTTCATCAGAGCTCGGCAGCTGGTAATAGGTGCTTTAGTGACTCTCTTTGTAAAATCTTTGCTGTTTGTGGTTTGCTGAATTTTAAACCAGCGTTTTGGTGAACGGACATAATAGTTGCCTGCTTATTTTTGCACCCGCTTGGCCAGGCCTGGTGTAAGAAAATAAAGGGAAGTGAATAAGTGCAATCATCAGCTTTGTGAAACAGAGAGGGGAGAATTTGTGCAAGCGATCATCAAAAATGCATCGCAGCGGCCCTGTAGAATATTCATGCTTCGGCCTCCTGTAAACCGAGGCAGCATCACACCAGGTGTCCTCCAGGTATCCTCTCCGCAAACAGACAGGCGCTAGCCAAATGATCCGACTGCAAAATGCAAAGCTCCGTCGCTCACATGGAGATATTAAGGCATGTGTGGTTTTCTGCTGTACCCCTGGGGTTTAGACCACTTCCCTTCTCACAGTACTTACTGACACACACACACACACACACGCACACACACACGCACAGGGCTTTTGGTGTCTTTCTCTCACACACACACATTTTCTCACTCTTCACACATCTTGAGGATGTGCAAACTTTATATATATATATTTAAAATCAGCTGGCCTGTGGGTTGCCTGAACAACCAGTCGACTAATCTGTTTTAAAGAAGGCCTATAATTAAACTGGTTTGAGTTCACCTGACCCCATTCAGACACGTGATCAAAAGCGGTTCGATGGAACAGAAAGCAGGGGTCTTGAGAAAAGTGATTTTTAAACTATTTTTAGCATGAAACACTCACAAACAGCGCTGCTTTTAAAGGCACATCTCCTGCGAGAGGGTTTTTACCGTGAAAACAGCTAAAGTCAGCTGGTTAAATAAAGCGCAGCCACTCTAAATATCAAAACTAAAAGTGTGTTGTTGGCTGACTAATGACGTTTATCTTCGCAGTTCGGTCTCACAGTAAACCCACAAACCCATAGCTCGGGATTTGAATTCAAGGATGTGCAACCGTGGCTAAATCCAGGGTCAGCTTTCCGTCTTCTTTCAACTCTCAGTTCATTAGTCGTAATGAAGTTGTGCTGAGGGTTAGTACTAATTCAGATGACTGTTACGAGCTCAGGATCTCCACGGCCTATTGATTTCCCAGCGTTTACAGCGGGGTGAATTCTTTTTAGATGTTGGCCTCTTGACTTATCATTTTTTTTTCTGTTTTTCATTCTCAGTATGGGGAAGAGGAGGTCTGCTCAGACCGCCTGGATGCTGACTTCCCTGACTTTGACCTCTCGCAGCTGGACACCAGTGATTTTGACTCAGTGAACTGCCTCAGTGAGCTGCATTGGTGCAACGAGCACTCAGATCAGTCCCCTGCATCCATACAGTACAGTGCCGGAGACCCAGAGCTATTTGAGGTGGGAACCATCATCTGTACTTCCTTTATTGTGCACATTTAGATTTTTCTGATGAGTGATATTTGATCAGAAAATTACTGTTGCTTATTAGGGGTGTAACGGTACACAGAAGTCACGGTTTGGTTTTGGGGGTCAATTTCAGTACAATAGGAAAAATGGTTTAGTTCAGGGTCCAATTCTCACTATTAACTTCTGCCTCAATAAACCCCAATTACTGCTTATTAAGTTTGTTAAATGTAGGTATTGGTAGAATTAAGGGATGTAGAATATGATCATGCAGAATAAACAGCCAATATCCTAATAATATGCATGCTAATAAGCAACTAGTTGAACTAAAGTGTTACTGTTGCAGTCTCATGAGCGTTCAGTACCCGACAAAACATTAGCAATTTTAATTTTGAAGGGTGTAATTTGACATATTATAGGGGAAACGTTAGTTTTAAAGGTTTAATTTATCTAAAAATTAAAATTCTGTCATTTACTCTCCCTCATGTTGTTCCAAAACTGATTTTTGTTCAAAAGATCAAATACATTTTTAGAATTTTTGTCCATCAAACTAAAACTTTCATGCTTCAAAAAGTACAAAAGTAATCCGTTTGAATCGTGCGGTTTAATCCATGGCTTCGGAAGAGACGGTGGCTTTATATGGAGAACTGATTTAGTTAGGCTTTTATTCATTTATAAACATTGATCTGCGTACATGCATCAAATATGGTATATGGAAGCTCAACCCTTCTTGACGGAACAAACCTCATTGCTTCTCACGCATCAAGCAAGCAGATTTGAGCTTCTGATTTCCATATTTGATGTGATCCATGTGTTGTGTGTTGATCGATGATTATATGTAGCCTTTTCTGTGTTACAATGTCTTTTTGTACTTTTGTAGTTCTACTGTAGAACTTGAATGAATGGGAAAAAAATTTAAACCATATTTAAATAAAAAAATATATATTTATTTAAAATATCTTCATTTGTGTTTCAAAGATGAAGGATGAGTAAATGATGGCAGTTTTCATTTTGGGGTGAATTAATCCTTTAAAGCCTAGTTGTAAGATTAATACTCACTGCTGGTCGAAGCAACAGCATAGTGCAAATAGTGCAAATATGGTGCTCATGTGGTTGTTGCAGGTTCGAGTCTAGCCTGCAACACGTCCCAAACCTGATTTTCCCCTCTTTTACTCAATGCTAGTCGAGGCCACAGCTTAGGGGGGAGTGCAACTAGAAATTGTGATGATATATTGTGCAATGGTGCACATGTGGGTTCGAGTCTAGCCTGCAACGTGTCCCGAATAGCCTCTGTCAATTTTCACTGTTTTAAAGAGGTAAAAAAAAAAAGACGTATACAAGTGTGTAGGTTCTCCTGATCTTTGCTTTGCAGAGCATTTGCCTTCATTTCTTTCTCGTTGTTTCAGGAAGAAAATGCGGCACTGCTCGCTGCCCTCACAGACAGCCTGGACGGCATTGTTGAGGACGGAGTCGGGGTTCTTTCTGTGTTCCCTTCCCTAGGGGATGACCCTGAGGAGGGCGAGGAGGAGGAAGATGACCTCCCTTTGGACAGTGAGCCCCTCCCTGGCTCACTGAGCCCAGAGACAGAAGAACCATCTCTAGTAAGAACCCTTCCTTCCTGTTTAAGGTGGATATGGATGGGCCTCTGACTACCCCACAGCATGGGTATGATAGGCAACACAGGTCTGAATTTTTCTCATTTTGGGCTTTTTGTTTCTTTTTAAGCAACCAATCTAACAAGAATCCTCTTCACAGGCAGGGATGTGGAACATGGACACAGTTTATATGGACTTCTTGGCTTTGACTTTTTTCTGGCCTTTCATTTTCCCACTCTCAACCTTATAAGAAAGTACTGTGGTGGTACCATGGTACAGTGATGGTATCTGGTGGCAATAACATAGATACTTTGACATATTCCATGGCAATGTATGATATTATGTATGACACTTTTATTTGGCGAGGATGCATTAAATTGATCAAAAGTGACAGTAAAGACATTTATAATGCTACAAAAGATTTCTATTTCCAATAAATGCTAATCTTTATAGTCACAGAGTCCTAAAAAAGATGTCAAATGTATCAGTTATCATAAAAAATATTAAGCAGCGTAACTGTTTTCAACATTGATAGCCGTAATAAATCAGCATATTAGAATGATTTCTGAAGGATCATGTGACACTGAAGTAATTAGTAATGATGGTTCATCTTTCACAATATCTGCTGTATTTTTGATCAAGTAATTGCAGTCTTGGTAAGCATAAGAGTTACTAAACTATAGAGTACTTCAACGAATCCCGTGGCATTTCCATCATGATAGTGTCCGAAAAACATGGCAAAACCATGGTACTTTTTTAAGGAAATGCTTATGTCTACTTCCTAGATCCTTCAGGTGACAAAATGGACTTCTACAGCGGCGCTCTTTCCTCCCTTTTCTCTTTTGTGAGAGGACTCTACTCTCTCTCGCTCCTCTCTTTCTTAAGACGCCACTTCCTGGAATATGATGCTGTGTTGTTATCTGTCTCTCTCAGCTCACAAACCCCAGCCATTTAATCTGTGTACGTTGTGAAACCAGTTATAACAGTTATTATCCGTTGGACAGCTTTTCTTTGCTACTCTCTTCTTTTTCTGTCTTTTTTTTTCTCTGCTTTTTCCTGTAATGCTGAACAATTGGTTGGCATGGTCTGTATTGTAATGTGGCTGTTTTTCCAGTTTGTCATGTGTGTGTTTTTTTTTTTACCTTAGAGACTGGTACTTACAGTACTGTCTTTCTTACATTTCACAATTCACATTGTTCAGGGATCACATTGTTTGGTCCACCATCTGATTACTGATTACCTCTTTTTGGACTCATTACAGAGTTACCAAAAAAGGCTAACTTACGGGGTGTAGGACCAAATTATATAAGAGATCTCTGAAGGAGGGACAAATTATTCCTAAATTTGTCTGGGAATAAGACTAGTACTTTTATGGTGCCACTAGGACGAAAAAACCAGTAGCCTGTTAAAGAGTTTTTAATTTGCTCATAAAAACTGTAATTCGCATTCATTCACTAAACATTTTACAGAATTTGTTAATTATCAAAATATGTGAATGCATTAGTTATCATGAACAAACAACATTTTTAATTGGTTAATTTATAAATATACTACATGAACTAATGTTAATACAACTTGAAAAGTATTATTTATATGCTACTGCTTAAAGGTTTGGGGTCAATAAGATTTTTTTTTTTTTAGAAGTCAAAACTGGGTGCATTAAATTGATCAATATATTGTTACAAAGTTATATCAAATATATGCTGTTCCTTTGAACTTTCTATTCTAAAAAAAAAAAAAGTATTGCCATTTCCACAAAAATATTAAGCAGTTTTCAAAATTGATGGAACAGAAAATCGGCGTATTAGAATGATTTGTGAAGGATTGCGTGACACTGAAGACTGGAGTAACGATGCTGAAAATTCACAGGAATAAATGACATTTTACACGAATCACATGAAAAACGGCGACTGTCGTTAATGTGTTTTTGAGCACTTCAATGCCGTCTTGGTGAGCATAAGAGACTTCTTTCAAAAACATTTAAAAATCTCACAGACCCCAAACGTTTTAACAGTTGTGTGCATAAAAAATATCATTAAACCAAGATTAATGCACTTTATAAAGTATTATTATAGTTACTTTATGTTATCTATTGTATTCCAACAAGGTTCAATTTGTTAACATTAGTTAAAATGACAAAATAATGTAAAGTTTTCCAGACACTTTTGATTCCAGCATTCTGATAAAAAAAATCCTGAAATTCACAAGTCTAGACAGATGCATTTTCATATTAGATGGTTGAGTAACAATGGAATTGTTCCAGTATAGTTTAGCTTCCTCCTGAAGTCTCATTGTAAGGGTTTAGTCCGGGTATTAGTGTCTTACCCAAGAGCTGAGAGCCCCCTCTGCTGGCATTGGTCACAGTTACACCTCAGCCCCTAAATGAGGCCAGTCTGTGTGCGAAACAAGGGGTGCATTGAAGCACCAGGGATAGCGGAGCACATGTTTTCATGGCATAGATTGCCGTTGCATGCCAAAACGGTTTGGTACACAGAAGCTGAAACCCTCAGCGCCCCTTCAGTTTCCTCAATGGACACTGAGAGGCATGGACAGACCTGCCAAGTTGGCACATTAACAATCGCTTAAGGGACTCAACAACACAGTGCTGCCGCTTCTTACTTTGCTTCCTCTGGTTGCGCTGGTCATTTAGGACTGGCCGACTTCCATTTCAGATTTTCTTGAATCTCCAGTAACTGTTGTTTCAGTGGCTAGAGCACAGAACCGTTACACCATTGCTTGGTGTTGTGTTTTAGCACTGAAAGACTTGATTAGACGACATCAGAGATTGATTGTGTTTGTACAGTCTGTTTTTAAATGCATCGTGCGCTATCAAATTTTAATGTCTCGCCTGTTATTCCCTCCACAGCTCAAAAAGCTCCTGTTGTCGCCCCCTAATGTGCCTGCGGGCCTCGAGTCGCACAAAGATGGCAGCGTGCATCGCCATAGCAGCAGGAACCAGCACGTCAAGCTCGTGAGGCCTGTGCTGAAGGTGAGAGGAAGTTCCAGCCACTGTGACGGCAGCGTAAACTCAAAACATGAGGAAATAAAGAAGACGACGCATAATAGAAAAAGGATGTAACGACCTCGGTGCGAGCGCGTACGCCATTCACTACCTGTTTACGCCGCAGCGTATTCCCACCGCAATGCTAATGCCTAATTAGCTTATGCCAGCCTTTAGAAACCACACGGAGGATTTGCGCTTCAAAGTTTTAAAGCCTGTGAAGCCTGTGGTTCCTCATTCACTCCCTCCGTTTTGGCACACTGCACCATGGCTAAGGCCGCTGTCGTATTAGAGTTGAGTGCAGCCATCTGTCATACCGAAGCCACAGCCTAAAGGGCAATGTTCACTGAGTTTGAGATTACTTAAAAAGAACAGGCAGTAGTTCCTCAGATACCAAGAGAATATCTTGCAACTAACCTTGGCACATTTGTCACAGTAACCTTAGAGCAAAATACACGCTGAAATGGACTCTGGGGGTTTCGGCTGCCCCGCGTGACTCGCATGTTTGGTCATTTCAGAAGGATGTTACAAAAGCTGCATTCCACATCAATGATAAAACTGGTTTGGAACATGTGGTTCATTTTATTCAACTATGTATATGTGTAAAACAAACTAAAATCGGATTGGATTTCGGTAAAATCTTATTGGAGCTGATTTGTTGTTGTTTTAATAATTGAGTATACAGCCGTGGCCAAAAGTACTGGCAGCGATATAGATTTTGTGTTTTGCAAAGTTTCCTGCTTCGGTATTTGTTGAATATTTTTTTCATATGTTCCAATGGTATACCGGAAGACAATGCAATAAGCATTTCATAAGTTTTAAAGGATTTTAAAAACATTCAATTTATGCAAAGAGTCAGTATTTACAGTGTTAACCCCTTCTTCATAACCTCTGCAATTCACTCTGGCTTGCTGGATAACAACTTCTTGGGCAACACCTGACTTATAGTGATTCATTTCTGCCTTTAGTGCTCGGAGTTGATCACAGTTTGTGGTATTCTGCTTGTCCACTCGCTTTACCACAGCTTCTCAATGGGACTAAGATCCGGGGAGTTGCCTAGATCCAAAATATCAATGTAATGATCTCCGAGCCACTTTATTATCACTCTTACTTTGTGACATGGTACTCCATCATGCTGGAAAATACACGGATCATCACCAAATTGCTCCTGGATCGTTGTGTGAAGTTGCTTTTGCAGGACATTTTGATGCCATTCTTTGTTCCTGGAAGTGTTTTGGGGCAGAATTGTGAGCGAGCCCACTCCCTGAATAAAAAGCAACCCCAAAAATGTGACTAATGCTAGAGACTGCATCCTCTAACCTCCTTGTTAACCTCCATGCGGATGGACCTAGGTTCAAATCCAGCTTAGAGCGGGAGGTTTGAACAGGAGGGGTTACATTGGTGCCGTGACCCGGATGGGAGTGAGGTTATATGATTTCAAGAGGCGCTCTAGAGACTGCGGTGTTTAGCCTCCTTGTTAGAGCATCTGGTTCCCATGCCGGTGGACCCGGGTTCGAGTCCCACTTAGAACAGGTGGGGTACATACGGATGGTCTCAATGTAGCGTTCACCCATTCTTCTCCAAACAATCTATTTTCTAGATGTCCCAAACAGTCAAAAGGTGGCTTCACCAGAAAATAACTTTGCACCAGTTGTCTGTTGTCCAATCCTTGTACCTCTCAAATCTGTCCTTGATGTTTTTCTTGGAAAGAAATAGCTTCTTTGCTGCCCTTCTGTACACTAGGCCACTGCCCAAAAGTCTGTGCGCGCAGATGCGCTCACACCCATCTGCCGCCAGTATTGAGCAAGCTCTGCTCCGGTCGTGACATGATTCCATAGCCGACTCCTCAGGAGACGGTCCTGGTGCTGGCTGGAGACTTCTTCACTGCAGTTGAACCTCTGTCCTTGAAGTTCTCGACGATCTGATAAATGGTTGCAGCAGTTTCCTTGTATGTGAGGTCATTTTGATGCAAAGCGAAGACGTCTTTCTTTGGAAGGGAACCTTTGCTAACCCAAGAACACAATGATTGGAAACACCTTTTCCCTCCTTTTATAGCAACCAGCTCTTATAATCCAATCATAATGATGCGGTGATTTTACATGACTTTTATACAATATCACTGTTGACGATCGTTCACAATCCGCTAAAGCTGTGTCCACCAATGCGTTTTTAGCCAGCTGTGGGCGCTTGAAAGCACTTTTTCTCAGTTGAGATGCTTTGCTTGCTATGATACGGAATATCTCCAGAAGTGTTCCTAGATAGTTTGTTTCTGTATTGATTCGATATAAAGATGTTCGATAGAATGTAAAGTATTTGCTCTGGCTCTTGTTTTAAATTATTTTGTTTCGTTATAATGCTTGTTGTCATTGTACAAGCAGAATGTGGCGGATGGTCAGTGATGTATTTGTCCCGCCCCTCCTCCACTCTGATTGGACGGCTGGGTAAAAAGTGACAGTGATGAGCGCTGCGAACATTCTTCAACTCGTGGCGACTGGTAAAAAGTGCTCAAAGCTCAGCGTCTTGTCACACTTCCGCCGTTTTAAAAACACGCCGTGTTTTTGAAAATAATTGGAAAAATAAGTGATTTGACGGGCACAGGGCCTAAGGTAGTGATTTTACCATTCATAAACGCAATGAAAAACAGAATCTCTCAAGCATAATAAAGTCATATAATGGACAGCCTCTTGAGGCTTATTACTTTATTATACTTCTATTGTATTTAATATCAAAGCATTAAATGAAATGTCTCCTCCTCCCTCCACAGAAGGACAAATCAAGCACACAGGAGCGTAAGCCACGACCAGTGAGGCCCACGGGTCGTCTTTGCACTGAACTCCACCGCCACCTCACCACCGCGCGGGAGGCAGAGGACACGCCTTCCGCTGACACAGAGGAAGACGAAGAGGAGGATGAAGAGGACAGTGACTCAGAGGAGGAGGAGGAGGAGGAGGACTCATCCAGCAGCGAGAGTGAGAGCATGGTGTGCGTTGAGCCAGCAAAGCCTCAGTTTTCCTCAGAGAAGGAACTGCACTCGGTAGTGGAACTCATCAAATACATGCACACGTACTGCCTGCCCATACGCAAACAGGCCAGCTGGGATCGCAAAGAGCGTGAGGCTTTGGCGCGAAAGAGCAAGCCCGAGAGCCCGCAGGTCCCGCGTGGCCTTCCTCAGAACTCTCAGAAACCGGCCCCCCAGACCAGCAGCGGGACCAGGCCGAGGGTGCCCTTCGCTCGCCGCAGGGAAATCAAAGCCCACTCCCTGCTCAAAGAGATGTTAGAGGCAGTCAGTTCCTTTGACGTAAGCAAGCCTTACAGAATGCACAGCCCCCCTTATATCCACTGCAGAGGGGCCGCGACTCGTTCCGGCGCTGACGTTTCTTCCTCCCCTGCACGTCAGCCCAAAGCTGAAGCTAAAGACTCAGACTGTGAGAGCTCGCAAAAGGCTGCAAAGCGCCCCAAAAGCCCCGAGCCAGAGGAAGGCTCTTTTTCGGTCAGGCGTTCACGCCGACTAGCCTCCTTCCCCAGCCGGTTCGCTAAGAAAGTCCGTGAGAACTGTGGCCGGTTGGAGCCCATTGCTGGGCAATCCAGGGAAGAGGAAAATGTGGTCAAACATCCTCCCACTGAGCCTCCTTCTGATAGCAGCCTGAAGACCAACTCCCACAAGGCCTCTGAAGCCCAGAACCCATCCTGCAGGGACGGTAGGATATGAGTCACCTTAAAACACACATGGGAAAAATCCTGCACATTCACTCCTTAAACTACAGGTTCACGTGAAAAGACAGTTTTTGCCTCTGAATGTGTTTATATATAATCATATGAACATGTTTTCAGTTGCTGAATTCAGGATTTAATGAAATATAAATTTAAATTTGATATTTATCTGTCTTGCGGAAGAAATAAAAGATTGTTAAAAAAAAAATTAAATATGCATAAATATTAAAATAAAATCTGTCAGTGTGATGTAACGTGCAGGAATTTATATTTTGTTGACGCATGCAAGAAAAACAATAACCTTTTATTTATAGCTTATATATATATACATATATAAACTTTTATGTTGCTTGCGGTTGGGATTTGACATTAATCGATTTACAGCACTAATACATATATAAGTTATATTATGTTATGTCAGATATGTTGAAAACATTTGGAAAGGAAAATATGGTATGGTTTTTCCTTTATCTTTTTAAAATCCTTTCTAAAGTTCTTTAGAAAACCATCTATTTACTGGTGCCTTAAAGAGCCCAGAAAACAAACACTTATCTGAAAAACCTATAATGTACCATCAAGCTCATTTTTAATCTTCAGAGAGCCAGTTCAGGAACTCTAACATTGACACCGTCTGTTGTTCTGATTGCAGAGAAACGCTCCTGCCTCTGTCTGCCGCTGGCGTCCAAATCCAATGGGTATGTGTTCCATTCATATCTAATCTATACTAGAGCACTGGAACACTTCCAGGCCTAAAGTTTAAGACCAGCATTGGACTCCGTCCATCTTTTAAAATTGCCTAGAGGAAGCTTGTAGAGTCGCTGTTTTTACATAACAAAACACTCAGTCTCTCACAGTAAATTTTTATATAAATAGCCCTGAGGTTCTTCTACAAATTACAGTCATTTGTTTTTCTATGCATATACATAGCTCAGATGTGATGTGAAGTAAAACAACTCAGATCAATCAAACCCTGCTACAAATATAAACCTCTAAAGCAGTAAATCTGATGCGTTGTGTTTTTGAGCCTTTTCCTTGTCCATGCAAGAGTTTAATAGATTCTGTACTCTCTTTCCGTGTTTTTCTGATCAGAGACACGCAGTACGCCAACAAACCCTTTGAGCAGACGCTGGAATTGTGCGGCACAGCAGGTAATATTACGCTCTTAGTCAGGGGTATTTTTATAAGCGTGCCATTTTTGGCATTGTGTGAGGTGTTAACACTTGATATGTTCTCACGCATGCCAGATTTTGTACAATTCTCATAGCAAATCATTTTCTCAAAATGAAAATTATATTCACGCTACCTTTTAAAATGTTTCTCAAATGCACCATTTATTTGATCAAAAGTACAGTAAAAACTGTGAAACTTTTCTATTTGAATATATATTTTAGAATCGCGTTTATTTCTGAGATGGCGAAGCTGAATTTTACCCATCATTACAACATTATCAATGTTGAAAAGAGATGCGCTGCTTCATATTTTGTGGAAAACATATTTTTTTCGGGATAATTTGATTAATTGAAAGTTCGAAATAACGCTTATTTGAAATCTTTTGTAACAAAAAATGAACCTTTGCTAAATAAAAGATTTAATTCCTTTTTAAATAAATCCAAACTTTGGAACTGTAGTGATTCTATATAGATTGCCGAACTTTAATGCTTAGTTTTAGAGGTTTGTAAGAGCAATAGCAATGATGATAATTGCCTTAACAACCACAACAAATAACATTTGAGTTGATTAATCATTATTATAAATTAGACATGCTTAATATTAAGTATGATTCTTTTTGTAAGCTTCATTAATTATGTTGTGCACTGTGACTAATAACAGAATGTTTGGTGGTATTCTAGTGCATTTGTTTGTGGCGCATGTAGAAGTGATTAATGAGCGTGTGTTTTCCAGGCCTGACTCCCCCCACCACACCCCCTCATAAACCCGTGGAGGATGAGCTCTTCAAACCAGACGGAAAAGCTGAGCTCACCACCAAGAGCTCGTGCCTGGCGCGGGCGCACATACGCAAGCTCCCGGAGCAGACCGAACTGTACGCCCAGCTGCGGAGGATGGGCCAAACGGGCGACACGGACTCTAAGGGTGAGACGCAGCATGCGTACGGGGACCACGATTACTGCCTATTGGGCCTGGGAGAGAGTCGCAAGAGAACGGCAGCGGCACTTGGCCCTCAGTGCCATGTGGAAGTTGCGGAGGAGGATGACATGGATGGGAAGAACAGCGAGATTGAAGGACAGGAGGAGAGGCTCCTAACGAACGTCCCTGATTACCAGCAAAGGACTGAGGCCGACTCAACCACTGAGTTATCCACAGCCGGTCCAGAGCAGACCAGTGAACCCATACCTGTCCGTTCTCCCACCCCAGAGCTGGACGCCCAGTCTCCAGTTTCCTGTTCACCCCCCTCACCCAGCTGCAAACTCCCCTTCAGGTACTGAATATTCTTGTGGTTTTTCTATTGCGGCGTCTCGGAAATTCCGACTTCGAAATGCTCAGTAGATGATCGTCGGGTTATTGTCGTTCTAAACACCGCTTTTAACCCAGGATAAAGGAATGTTAAAAGCACAAATGTTATGAAACCCTGCTCCAGTGTTAAATCCGCATTGCGGTGGCAAATTTATACTGTGTTTGAGTGTTACAGCTAGACCAGTGGTTCTGAACCTTGTTGGAGGTACTGAACCCCACCAGTTTCATATGGCATTCACCGAACCCTTCTTAATAGGAAAAAGCGGGGCGTGTCATCGCGAATCATATGAGTCGGGTGTGTGTCTTGACCTCCGCCGAACCCCTGAGACTGACTCACCGAACCCCTGGGGTTCGATCGAACCCAGGTTAAGAACCACTGAGCTAGACGCTTAGCAACAAGACAAACAATCGCGCGCTCATATTTGCCTGCTTTGGACAGTCGCGGAAACACTGCGCATTGTATATAAACAGTAAATTCGGCATTTAAGAGGAAAAATGTACCGTTTGAAGAGACCGCTTCAGAGACCTTTATAATCCGAAATGTCTGTTCAGTATAAACTCGATAAAACAGAGGATGCGCAACGCTAGAGCTATGTAAACAGGTCACGTGCTGCTTTCATCCAATCAATGACAATGACACTGCAAATGTCCGAATAAGAACGTACAGTGTGAAATGTCATTTTACGAATATCCAGGATTGTTAACCCCGGGTAAATTATGAGCGGTGTGAAACGTGAAGTAAGATTACCCAGGGTTTAGAATGACCCAGGGTTAACTATTACAAGTGTGATATACAAGTCCAAATGCACTCAGGGAAACAAAAAGCTTCGATGAAGGTGCGTTCGTGCCGTGCCAGAATTATCATAATTATGGGACTTCTAAAAAACATTCACGTCCATGTAGAACTATAATTTTTTGAGAGTTTCAACGTCGCCATTGCAACGTCGCTCAAAAGTAAAATTACTTCAGCAGTAAAATTACTGTCATGTTGTAATAATTTAATAATGCTTATAATTGACTTTTGTTAATGTCTTAATAATGAAAGATTAATCTGAAAAAAACAAAAGTCATACAATACAGTTTAATGTAGCTAGCTCCGAGTTGATGACTAGTTAAATAAACCTTTGATTTAATAAAAGCATTTACTTATTAATAAGGCATTTGCATAAAGACTGTTACTTGTTTCGAGGCCCGTTCACAGCAAGGACGATAACAATAACTATAAATTCAGTCTCATTTCTAAATTGAGAACAGGGAAGTCATATAGCGATAATAACAAAGGGGAACAATATTGATGGAATCACTTTCAGATGCAGCATTACATGTTTTCCAGTGATAAAAATGTAAAAAATAATTCAAATAAAGTTAACCTCCAGAACATCATTTATTCATTTATTTGTCGACAGTCAAACAGCTGCTAAGCTAATGTTAGCATTTCCATTTTGTCTCTTTATATGTCATCATTTGAGAGTCAGGGAATGAAACACCTTTCCGTTTGGAAGTCATGAGGGAGGAATATCCCACATCAGTCTTTAAATGAAATGCAGCACGAATCCCAGTGCGGCTCTGCTATTAGCAAGATGCTAACGCTACTTTCTTTTTCCATTTATTAGCCATGTTGAATAACTCAACCCTGTTATCCTTCTTTCAGCGATGAGAGCTCAGAGACATGCCACGAAGCAACTGAAAAAAGGAGCAAGATAAAGTGTGGACAAGAGAATGATGTGGTAGGTTGTGTTTTTAATCCAATCTTAGTAGTTGACGCACTAACTTTATTATCAAAGGCGTAGATGCATCTAATGTCTTACTCGATTCCTTTAAGTGCTGTGGAGCGTATTTGTTCTAATTACCTGTGCATTTCCAGAACAAGTGCCAAGTGATCTACATTCACAACCTTCCGAGCAGCGTCACTCAGTCCATGCTGCGTAAGCGCTTTGAGGCCTTTGGCCGTCCAGAGGACTGTAAAGTGGTCATCAAAAACGAGTGGGTTCCATTTCCGTCTAGTTGCTTGACCTTATCATGCCCTCGGAAGTGAGTGGGAGAACAGAGCGCTGATGTTTCTCTGTGTTTGCTGTGTAGGGAGCGTTGTGGAGTGATCACACTGAGGCCCACTCAGAACGGCCAGACCTCATGGCACAGGTGGGACTCGCTTGGTCCAAACGGAGGGAACGGCAGTCGGCGGTTCGGCAGGAAGCGTTACATAGATCTGGGTAAGAGAACAGAGGGCTTTCTGTCTCTTTGATGTTCTCTGTGCCTCAGACGTCTGGTGCTCTGTTCTGAGTCAGATGAAGTCAGGGGAAGGTGTCTTCTCATTTCTAAGCTAATAAACGGCCTAATTCAACTTCATTTGCATTTAAATGGGAAATAAAGACTTTTTGATTCTTGGTTGACCCACTTGAAAACGCAGGGTGCAGTTTTAATTATAGTCAGGACAGTACACTGCAGTGCTTTGCTATGACATCAAGTCGAGGGACTGAACAGTGTGTGAAGTCAGTTCCAGACAATGATAATGAAAAAGCAGCTTGCTTTATTTGGTCATTTGTTAAATTTTGTTAAAGTCATTGTCCAAAATCCAATGTGCTGGGTCATATTATAAGTGGCCTATATCAAAGTTTGGTTGGTACATGGGTATAAATATTACAAAAATGATGTTCACAGTAGTGGTCAATATATATGTTATAGATGGATGGATGCATGGATGGATGGATGGATGGATAAATGGGTGGATGGGTGAGTGAGAGAGTGGATGGATGGATGGGTGGTTGAAATGATGGGTGAGTGAGTGAGTGAGTGAGTGGGTGAGTGGATGATGGGTGGGTGAGTGAGTGAGTGAGTAGATGAGTGAGTGAGTAGATGATGGGTAGGTGAGTGAGTGAGTGGATGGACGGGTGGTTGAAAGGATGGATGATGAATGGATGAATGGGTGGAATACAAATTAGTAACATGATGTAAAGACAACATTAAAACTGAGACTTGAATTGAGTAAATGCATAAACAACAGCACAAGTGTGATTTACCATCCTAAAATATATAACAAACACTGAGCCAAATATTGTATTAGTAATAGCCAAATTATTAAGCAGTGTTGTTCTCATTAACTAAAACTAAAAAAATATTAAAAATAGTTTTTAATAACTGAAAAAAGCTGCAATAAACTTAAAAACAATTAAATAAACCTACATTTAAGGTAAACACTATTACTAAAACGAACTAAAATTCAATTGATAGATAGAAAAGTATAAGCTAATTCAATCACCAACTAAAAAATATGCGAAGCACTCTCTCCTTTTTAAAAGTTATCTAGCTATTCTGTCTATGTACAATTATAGTATTTGTTGTATTTTATTTCTTGTGTATTATATTATATTATATGTAGATTTTGTTTAACCAAATAATAATTTAAAATGGATATTATCAGATTTCTTTAGTGTTTCAAACTAACTGCGAGTGTTTTGCTGTTCAGATGAGGCGGGTCCAGGTCCGGTGAAGAGCAAGTATGACGCACTGGACTTTGACGCTCTGCTGAAAGAGGCCCAGAGAAGCCTGCATCGCTGACACGCCTTACCCCGCCTCCAGCGTCACGCCCTGCCCGAGACTCTCCTCAGCACCTCAACCAAGGCACTTCTTCATGTTTACATTTTGAACATTGAAATAAAAAAATAGACCTTGGCACTTCTTACTGAGGATCGGAGGACACAGGGGCGGGAGGATTACAAACGAACAGAATCAGCTCTGAGACACCGGACACAAGTGCTGCTTCTCGTGTGTGTTTGATGCCATTCGTGACGTCGCGAGCGGCTCGGGCTTCGTAGCAAACCGCACTCTTTTCCATTGGTTGTTGTGACGTGCGTGTGCTTTTTTTTTTGTTTTGTTTTTTATTTGTACCCCTTTTGTCTTCTCTTCATAGACCTGCAAGGTGCTTTCACCATTTTGTCGTACAAATATATAAACAATAACTGCTTTGTATTAGCGAAACTCTGTGGATGTTCAACTCTGTGCGTGCGTGCGTGTGCGTGTGTGTGCGTGTTACGATGAAAAGTGGATTTAAAAAAAACGACAAACAAAAAAATCCTACAAGGTAGAGTTTACAAATCAAAAAGTCAAGAAAAAAAGTAGTCTTTTTGTAATTTTAGTGCTTCCTTGATTTCATCTATGCACTCAAACGAGGTAGTGCTTCTTTGGTCTGGCCTCTACCCTCCTCTGCTGCGGAAGGGGCTTTTGCTGCTGGAGCCCAAACCCGACTGTACTACCTTGAAGATGTTTTTTTTTTTTTTTTGGACACTTTCTCCCATCCCAGCTTAAAATTGAAGAGATTCAAGTGAACTCAAATCCTGAAAAGTGTATCAAAATTCTGCTCTGTTTGTTTGAGCAGGCTGACACGGCCAATGAAGTGAGTTTGGGGGCGGGGCTATCTGACCAATTGGAAAATGCAGACATTTCTCTTCACCATCACTATTTTAGTAGCTGGAACGCGACCCCGTCCACTTTAGAATTCGCGACATTCCGAATCTGACAGAAATGGAATGAACGCATCACAAACGCAAATCCCACCGGTCTTGATTTGAAAGTACAGTCGAGTGGTTCCCGGCGGCACAGCCCTCGCCGCAGGCGGTTGACTCGTCGGAGCGCTCCTGTCATCGGTTGAGAGAAGGGTGGCGGTAAACTATGAGGAAGATCTTTCCAGAGCTCAATCTCATTAGAGATACGGTCGTATCTCTGCTTTGTTTACATGTCACTCTCTCATACTCTTTCTCTCTCTCTAAGCTCAAACACTCTTTTTTTACTCTCTCCTTTCCGACAGGGGAAGATCTGCGGGTTTTTTCTAGCTCTTACCTTGTGGCTACTTCTCTATTTGTCCTTTGTGTGTGTTTTTTGAAGTCTAAACGTGTACCAGTGTATAACTGCGTGTCGTCCGTGTCTTTTATGGGGTCTAGGGACGGATCTGTCCCTTATTATTATTATTATTATTATCCGCTGGGACCCGTTGCTTTTGTTCTGCCGGGGTCTCGTCGAACCCTGTGGATCCAGTGCGGTCGTGAGCGAGCGAGCGCTGGTTTAGGGAAGGCCGTCGGCCTCTCTTTGCTCCCTGCCTCTCCCCTTTATCCCGAAACACACAGCCCAAACCTGAATGTTTACATGACTGAACTCTCTTTCGACTTTTACTAGAGCGCACACTAAGTACAGAACGCCTTATTCAGTGTTAAAGTACCCTATCAGGACGTGCCTTTCGGCTTTCCCTTTTACGGTACTGAGCTGTTACTTGGACACGGCCTCTGAATACTACAGACCAATTTGCCCAGTAAGATCTTGAGAAAACGAACTGAATGAGTGTTTGTGCTTAGTATGTATACTACTAAACAAGTGAGAGATGTGCTGGTTTACATGATTATATATATAAATAGAGAGAAGTATATAATGTGTATATAGCACTGTGTCTTGTGTAAACATGAGATGTATGGTAACGTGCTGTACAGCGATGTGGTGACGTGCGGTCTGATTGGTTGTTGGTGAACCCGATGATGCAGCGTTAAGCAATACAGGGAGATCCAGAAGGGAATTTTCATTGATATGGCTTCATAAGTCAAACACTGTTGTATAAAGTGTCCCTTTAGAAATGATTCTCTTGAATATGTTGTTTTTCTTTTTTTTACGCAATTGAGATGCAATAGAGATCTAAGAGAGCCTTTCTCATTGAAGAGATCGGTTGTTTTAGGGTTATAGGGGAAATCGGATCTTGTACTGTATGTCGTAGACGGCTCGGATTGTTCGGAAAGTTTAGGGACACAGACAGCCCAATCTCACAAGGAGAGCCTTAAACCTTTAGGGGAAAACAAAGCTATCGGTCCTATCTGATCTCCTTTACAATCCAATGTGTTTTCTTTACTGAAGTAAGTAAACTTTTTCAATACAGCCATATTATAAAAGGTATATACATATATATATATAATTATATATATACACATATATATATATATATTTGTGTGTTTGTGTAGATAAATATATAGATGATATAATTTGTTATAGACCATTTTATTCAGTGTTTCAGAACACTTCAATACATTTCAACACTGTCAATCTAGAATGTACAGATCCAAATAAAAAATATTGAAAAAAGATTAATAAAAAAAAAAAAAAAAAAACCTTCCAAAGGGAACCTTCTTCAATGCAATACATTTTTCCAGCCCTCATTTTAGCAAATCGCTAGACAAGTTGACCAAAAAGTACATTTGATGTTCGGATACAGGAGAAGTGCAGTATCACATCAAATCCATTTCACGAATGTCATGATCGTTTGGCTCGGCTCGGCCCTGCGAGTGCGTGTGTGTGTGTGTGTGTGTGTGTGTGAGTGTGTGTGTGTGTGTGTGTGTGTGTGCGCGCTCACGTGATTTCTTCCTCTCTCTTTTTTTAGTTCATACAAAACGTCACTTTTAATTCACTACATCTGTGGCCCTGCAATTTGTTGTTCACAAACTACATGCTCTTGCAAGATTGGAGAGAATTTTCCAATTATCCGGGGAAAGTTTATACTGTCTGTGTTCAATCTTGGGTCATTTTTATCAAGAAGTGGATCTGGGCGTTACGGTGAATCACACATCCATGTCGCATTACTTTGCTGCTTCAAGACCTTGTCTTTTGTGGAAACAAAATTTGAGTCAAAGGGCATATATTTTTTTCATTGTATTGTTTTTATTGATTATTTACATCTAATGACTATCAAATTCGCTATGATTTTCCTTTTTTAACGTAGTTTTTGGTAAATACTGCTAGTAAGATTTTATATTTTTACATATATTTGTTTCATTTTTTGAGGTTTTTTTTTTTTATTTATATGCCACTTGGTTTGGATGTCTTGAAATGGTGTTGGTTTTATTTTCAACTTTTTTCTTTTTTTTTTTCTTCTCTCGGTATTGTGTGATTTTCATACATCTTGAGAATGTGGAGACAAATGCATTTCAGTATTTTTAAATTGTTAAAATCTAGTTTCCTAGATCAAATCTATATAGTGGAATTATTTGATGTCATAAATTATATTTTAATTCATGTAAATAGTTTTAAAAAAGCAGATGATGGCTTCCTTTTAAACTGAACACATTTCTCTTCCGAGATTGTTTACATTATTAAACTGTAGAAACTGATCCTCATATACTGTAAAAAAAAAAAAAAAAAAAGTACATATATTCATTGTTTTGCCTCCAAAAAAATAAAATCCATAATGAACAACATTCATCTTTGTAATTCATTCGTGTACTGCATTACCATCGAAGCCAGAAAATAAACGCCGACTGCTGCAGTGAGCCGCAGAAATCAGCACTATTCTTGGAACGAGTGCTGAATAGCAACTTGCGGGAGGATTTTGAAAGACCCAGCAGCCCTTGCTTTAAGTCTGTCACTTTTTTTCCCCTCCATGTTCCAACTGACATTACGCATTGTATAAACGCAATAGCTCAGCTGGAAACCGTCTGATTGGTCACTGCGTCGAAATAGCAGCCAATAGCGAACGGCGTTCTGTGTTGTATCCATGCAGACTGCCTCGGATTTTACACTGGGAAGCTAATTGTGGCGGTTCCTTTCACTGAGGGCATGTAGCAGAACATGCTGAATGAGACCACTGTTAAAGCAGCCACTCGGAGAGCTGGTGGCAATTTGCCGCTCTGCTGATTTATGATTCAGATGTCAGAATAATCATTCCCTACGGCATTGTGTGTGTGTGTGTGTGTGTGTGTGTGAGAGGGATGCACGTCTATCTGAACAGGCGTGTGTATTTGCTATCACGTCAGAGCTTATTTTGGCTTTTGCAGTGGTTGCAGATTTTCTCGACTCCACCTCTTTGCTGTGGGAGTGAGGTAAATGTACCAGAAGACGTGACATCATAGCCGTTGACGTGAGCGACTGCGTCTGTGGCGTGACGTAAATGCTAGCGTCGAGACCGCCTCTATTTTCTGTCCTGCCAATCGGCTCTCATCCTTCCCAGTCGATTAGGCCAACACCCCCTAGGTGTTATCCAATGCTTTTGTAAGACTGTTATGCATGTCCCAGTGGGACAGTTAGTACTAGCGCACACACACAAACGCAACCGAGCATACTGCATCCTAGGGGCAGAAGTCTTATTTTGCACAGCAACACAGTTACAAAGCTTTATAAAATGAGGCTAGGTTCAACAATTCTTCATTTGATCTTTTATTTATACAGCTCTACATGTAAATGTGGATAAAAAAATAAGGTGGCCATTCTGAGTCTACATGTTATTTAGTATGTATGAATTCTATTCTGTACAGTTTCAGCTAATATTCACTAAAGTTTGATCTAGCTTTAAAGATAAACTTTCTGTTGATGTGGGAAATGTTGCAAATGTCTGTTACTTGCACTATTTACTTTGAAGCTCGATAGTGTAAATACTTGCCAAAGGACTTCCTGCAGAGAGAAATAATAAAAGCGGCCCAAATTATGGGCGCATTGTCGAACATTCGCATTGTTCGTGTTTCCGCAGTTTGATGTCTAGGAAATTACACAGGTCTTGGACTGAGATGAGGATTGGGCTGCACTTTCTGTACGGAAAAAGGACAGTTGTCAGTTGTTGGTTTGTAATCTTTAAAGGGATAGTTCACTCAAAAATGAAAATTATTCCCATCCTGGGTGAATATGATAATCTTTTTTCAGACGAACACAATCAGATTTATAGTTAAAAAAAATATATCCTGGCTCTTCCAAGCTTGATAATGATAGTGAACGGGGCATTGTATTTGAAGCCCAAAAATCCACATCCATCCATCATAAAGGTTTTCCACACGGCTCCAGGGAGTTAAGGGAAGCGAAGCGATGGATTTTCGTAAGAAAAATATCCATGTTTACAACTATATGAACTATAATAACCAGCTTCCGGCAAACAAGTCGGCTTACGGCAGAAGCGTAAACAAGCTCCTCTTCTCTTTTATCGAAATTATCCAACATTTCTCTTTAAAAATTCTCGTTTTAGACTTCTAACTCGTGACTGGTGTTTTGTTTTGCTCTCTTCTGCGTTCGTCATTACGTCATACGTTGGGTCAGAGGTTACTCTTGTACAGATGTTAGCCGGAAGCTGGTTATTATAGTTCATAAAGTTGGAAATATGGATATAGAATGCTTGGGTTCGCTTCTGAAGGCCTTTATTAACCCTCTGGAGCCGTACGGTTTACTTTTATGATGGATGGATGCGCTTTTTTGGGGGCTTCAAAAAACCAACGTCCCATTTACTCCCATTATAAAGTTTGGAAGAGCCAGAATATTTTTTTAATATAACTCTAATCATATTCGTCTGAAAGAAGAAAGTCATATACACTTAGATGGCTTGAGGGTGAGTAAATCATGGACTAATTTTCATTTTTGGGTGAACTATGCCTTTAAGAGAACAGTTCACACATAAAAGAAATCATATTTACCCTTTTTTTTTTTTTAAATAAAAATGTTAAAATGTTGTTTCAAACCCATATAAAGTTTTGTTCTTCTGTGGAGCACAGAAGGAGAAATTTGGAAGAATGTTCCTGTTAAAAGCATCAAAACAGTAGTCCATATAAAGTCATATGATAGCTTTGTGGGGGAAAAACACTGAAATGTAAGAGTTTATTCACTGTAAATCTTATTCCGCAGTAAACATATGGACGTTTCTGATTCTACTGCATCATTTTATGCTCACTTTATGTACAAGATCAGTGTGAACATTCTTCAAAACATCTTTTGGGTTCCACAGAAGGAACAAAATAATACAGCTTAGAAACAACATGTAAATGAGCAAAAAGTAATAGTTATTCCCAAAATGGCAATTAAGAACCTGTGAGACACTGAGTGAGTCACTGTTTACCTTGTTTGGCAGCCGATGCGTTAGCATTTGCTTCCTCTGTAGCTTTTTTGGCCTCTTCCAGCTTTGCTAGCTTGGCCTCATGTATTTCCTTCAAAGCGTTCCACTCCTTCCTGTTGTTCAGCAGACGATCCAGCATGGGCGTGATCTCCACATGGAAGCGAGAGAACTCCTGCAAGAGGGATGCGGCATGAGAGGATTGCAGGTGGGTAGAAACGTTGTTCTTTTAGTGTTCTGTGTCTGGTCTGGATTATATCATTTGATAGTGTTCTCAGATTTCTTTTCTAAACATATTAACTTTTTCCTGCCATTGATTGAATTTTCGTTATACGGTCGGGGGGCGCTATTATGCATCTTCTGAAAGAGTACAGAATCTATGGATCAAAACACAGGCGAAGAAGAAGCAGAAACAAGCGACGGCATAAGTAAGCAGATGCTTATGTAAAATAACACGATCATCAGCATATTAATCGAAACTGACTAATGTTACTGAATGAAATGAAACCCAGGATGAGGTATAGAACTGGCGGTGTTGATGGACTTGATCGACTCCATCTATGTTTTGATCATCATTGTGATTCCGATCCAGACCTAGTTTTTGACAAAAGCATGATTTTCTCAGCGTTTTTAATGAAAATTACCTACATTTAACTGTTGGTAAAAAAGAATGCATGAAACTAGAATAAAACTTTTTTTTTAAAGCAGAGGGACTGCTCTTTCTTTTGCATGTTCAGATGTTCCTACAACAAAATATTTTGGGGGGCCATGAAAGTTTTGCGAAAATGAACAAAAATGCTGGTGCTGACTGGCAACATTTTTTAGAAGTTAAATGTAAGTGCCATTTTTATTGACATCTTTTATATCAAATTCTTACATTTAATGAATACATTAAGGCGGCACTACAGGGCTTTTACCAATAAAATGTTATATGTGTCAGTATCTGCATCCGAAGTGGCATTTAGGTATATTTACATAGACTGTTTAATGCAGCTCAGAGGTGGCATGACTGCATTTACACTACAGTTACAATTGCATAAATAATACTACAAGATTCATTTTTATAAATCTTTTGAATACTGAAATGTGAAGTGATTCAAAAAATGAAATATTTTAAATGTGAAACTAAACCCCCCAGTAGGTGTCAGCACATCCCTGTCTTAATGAGTGAGTCACTGAATTATTCACTCAACTGATGTTCAAATTAATCTAACAGCATAATTTGTAAAGGATTTGAATCGGTAGAAGATAGAATCGCGATTCAAATGTAAAGCACTCCCCCCCCACCCCCACTTCTGTGACTCTTAACTTCATATTCTCTAATTCCAGCAGGCCGGCATTCTGACGTTCGCGCTCGGTCAATAAAAGTCAAGCATAGAGACATCTGATCAAGACCATCACTGTGCATTTATGCTGATGATTATGTATCTTGGTTTCCTGATGGACTCTGATCTGGATCCTGTGAACATTTAGAAGTGTAGATCAATGAATTCCCATATGTCGTTTTGTTTACTAATCGAAATAGAGGACCTCACCTTGTAAACGAAAGCACAGACGAAATCAATAAAACCACACTGCAGTTTGGGAAGGTCCTCCGCTTTGTTCCGGTCCATCATGGGCTGTAAATGAAGCAGCATGTGCTTAATTCTGTATCAAAATGAAACCCCACAAACTATTGATGCAAACAGTAAACATAGTGGTGGAGAAGAGCCATTAGACTAAAGTAGAAAGTTCAATGGAACTTTTTCAAAAGTTGACATTATATTCCTGCATTTGCAATCACAGCTAAAGAAAATGTGGAGTTTGGGAGCGGTCTGTTTGACTGGGCCATTGTGACCGCTCTTTCTGATTCACTGCACCGCATAATAGGCAGTACATCACGACTTGACCCATGGGAACTTTTCATTCTTATTCCTTTTCTCTCATCCCCCCCCCTCCCAACATCTCCCACCCCTTCATTCCAGACACTCTCTCACAATGGGCTGTTGCTCCAGCACTGTCCTCTCCAGGTCACCCTGCTCCCAGAATTCTGCAGCAACAGACAGCGCCACCTGGAGGACAGAACGCAAGTAGCCACGGTCAACATTAAACTTCGATTTATGGCCATTATAGCTGCATTTGGAGAGAAGCAAATATGGATTTTATGTGTAAAATATATTAACTGTGCATTAGAGACCATTAATGAAGCAGAAATAGCTACATAACAATCTCCGCTGAGACAGACCTGGCACATGTGCCGTTTTCAGCTATGAAATCTGCCGCTATCATCATTGTTCTTGGATCTACTTCATGAATATAATAATATCATTACCAAAAAAAAGAAGCAATGTTCATTTTTTTAAAAATGCATGACATCCAGCTCAATATAATCTCACGCATGTGAGATGATCTACAGTGGCGTCTGCTGTGAAATGCATATAATAATGAGTGTTAAACAATGAATGTAAACAACCCATCCATGGATACATTATCATATGAATGGGGTTTCAGACTCATTATGCCGGCTGAGGGCCCTGCGATTTCATTTTCCTGTGCAGTCACACCCTTGGCTGCCCTACATGTTTGAATACATTGCTGCAGTATCAGGCCTAGCATGTGACATTGCATTATGCATTAGGAATATCTAACCTTGCTTTGAATCTCCCACGGCTTGGCAATGGCTGACAAATCACAGGCAGTCATCATCATAGCCCTGCAGTAAGGAATACCAAAATACCACGCTGTGAATTCATATTTATGAACCCTAAATGGCACCGAATTCAAGCTGCTGCGTATTTTCTTTTTCAAGTATATAAATCAGCTTATTTGCCAAACAGATATTACGGGTGATGTTAAGTTATTTTCTCACAGCACTTACATGACGATCTCTTTCCGAGTTGTTTCTATCATCATGTATTTGGTCCAAGCGTCCCAGCTCTCGTAGGTCTTGGACTGATCCACAATCTTCTGAAACATGGTCCTTTTCCTGTGGGGGTGCATCATGATTAAATTCATGTTAATCACGCTGCTCTGATTGCAAGACTAAACGTTCACACCAAGGACGATAACTATATTAGTATCCACAGTGCTGGAGTTAAAAAAAAAAAATTATCGTTATAGTCATGGTGTGGCTATTCTTTTATAATTATTTAGAACGATTTTTGGATGTATATCTTCATCGTTATAGCTATAGTCCTTGGTGCGAACAGGCCTTAACGCCGAATAAATAATTCACAAAGTATATTTCACAGAGCTGAAAAATAAATTTCTTACTTGAAATACAAGGCCAAGTCTGTTGCGATGATAGCTATGTCCATCAAATGGATGACCAATTCGTGCTGTCTTCGGTTCAGATTCTGGTAGATATTTAAGGCCTTGGAAAACAAATTATTTCAGTAAAGAAACTGCTGGCTGTGAGTGAGGAGGCAGTTATTTATGGGGCTTATCACTAGATGCACATTCTCAATGGTCTGTAGAGTTCAGAACTGTGGTGATGGCTGAAGGCTTCTGAAAAATGCCTAGAAATGTAATTAATTTTCAGCATTACCTCATCTCTAAGCAGAGTTTTTCCAAAGTCCAGATGGTGCCTCTCAAGAATGGAGGAACCATGCAGCTTTGCCAGTGGATTGCCAGACCTGGCAAAATCATCACAGAAAATGATTCTTAAAACCCAGGAGGTCACAGACCAATAAAATTGAATGTAAATAAGCATAATGCAATCTAATATATGAGTTTGCAAAATTTAAGATGATTAAAATCACTCAAATCTAAATTTTGACCATTTTTTATTGCATTCAAAAATGTATCTTTGATCACTGAATTACATGAATTTACTTTAAATCGCAGTCATCCTCTACAAAATCTCATTCTGTTTCAAATCCGTCATGTTTTCCCACCAGTACAAAACACGTTGTCGTCAAAATGTTTTTGCATGCAATTAAAATGTTAATCAGAACCTCTCAAAGTTAGTTAATAAAGAAAAAACCTTATTAGGTCAGGATTTGAACCCCTGTCTCGCAGAAGTTGTTAAAAAGGCTTTTTAAAATGTAGTCATGTCTTATCCTGCATTGATAACCATGTGACCCATGCCTCAAAACATAAGTCTTCAAACAGTATTTCTGAATATTGTTATACATGCACATTTTTCTTTGATAAGAGCAGTGGTGCGCTGACAGTAATGAGTACATACTTCATCTGGTAGAGATTGTTAGTACCGCGGTGGTCAATATCATGACAGAGCCCAGCGGTCACCATCGCCATTGTCTCCAGGTCCGTATAGTAGCGCTTAAGGTCACCTGTCTGAGAAACATGAGAAACGGTTTAATAGGCTTTAAGGCGGAGCCTCCTTAAGACACACCCCCTTACTCTAGTAGAGCAAGAGGCTGACTAGTGAGGGCTCATTAGGCTCAGTGAAGCATGAGAGTAGTGCTGAGAAAGGCTCATTAGCAGCCTGGCCTGCATTTCTTCCAGCACTCCATCCTTCCTGACGTACGGCCAGCTCACTGTGATTACACATGACTTAACCAGGAGCAGGTTTACACTTGGATGATTAATTAGATGGAGCTGTCAGCCATTTCAGAGGATATGTGTTGGAGGTATCATTAAACATATTCCCCAAAAAAGGCCCATGACTCTAGCACCTGCCAAACAGAGGGGCAAATTTGTCAAATGCTTAGTTACAAGGGTAACAGTTGCTGGTTTGTTTGTTTAGAAAAGTACTTCATGGGATTCACTAGCCTTTACTGAGCTGGGTGAACGCTTGAAACGAGCACAGATTTTAGAGGGACTGAGATGAGATTTTTAGGGCCCTCTTAAAGGTCTAGAGCTGCATTGTTTATTCTATGAGAGATTTCTCTTACCATGAGCAGTGTAAACATGGTCTGGCCGACGTTGAAGCCATGCCTCCAGTTGTGGTAGGTGATCTTCCTGTAACCTTTACTGACTGAGTACACAAAGCGCACCAGGGTCTAGAAATAAAGCAATGTCAGCTTTCAGTCATACAAAGCACTGAAAATATTGTATTTACAATGTGCAATATAAAGTACCTTAAAGGCAGCGCGTTAACTCAGGATCTTAAGTATTAAGAAATAAGTATTCAACACGTCAACATGTTTTTTTTAATAAACAATGCAGCAATTCACGTGAAATTTTGACCAGATATTGGTTTTAACTCAAGAAATCCACACAGATAAAGAAATCATAATACTACAATCCATAAAAAAGTTATATATAACGAAGTACAATGGCACAGGAAAAAAGTATGGAGCACGCTAAATGAAATTGTGTTTAATACATGGTGGAAAAGCTTTTGTTTGCAAAGACACCTCCTGCATGAATAAATCAATCTCTCACAGTGCTCAGGTGGGATTTTGGTCCATTCTTCTAAACAGTCTTTAAATCTAGAATTTTCTTCCTAAAATGCTCTATTGGGTTTAAAACTGGTGATTGACCATTCCAACAACCAATTCAGAGACTCCTTTGCAGTGTGTTTGGGATCTTTGAAGGTCCACCCTCATCCTCATCATCCTGCAACAGATTCATCTCAAGAATTTCCCAGTACATGGCTCCATTCATCTTCTCTTCAATAATATGGATTCTCCCAGTAGCACGAGAAGAGAAACAGCCCCATACCATGATGCTTCTACCTCCAAACTTCACTGCTGGTATGGTATTTTTACGGTTATATGCAGAGCCATTTCTTCTCCAAACATGGTATTATTGCCAAAACGTTTGACCACATCTGACCAGACCACGTTCTCCCAGTAATTCACAGACTTTTCCAAATGTTGCGTAGCAAACTTCAAACGAGCTTCAACATGCCTTTCTTCAATAATGGAGAGTTCCGGGGTGAGCGTGCATGAATCGCGGCGGTGGAGTGGATTGCCCATATGTAACAACTGTACCTACTGCCTCCATGTCTTTTGGAGCTCTTTCCGAGTGGCCCTTGGTTCTTGGGCTACTCTTCTGACTAACTGTCTGACTGCCTGAAATCTTGCGAGGAGCTCCTGTGCATGGCCGGTTGATGGTGGAATGATGTTCCTTTCAGTTGTGGAAAATGGTCCCAATGGTGCTTACAGGAACATTTAGGAGTTGTGAAATCCGTCGGTGACCAGTGCCGTTGGTATGTAATGCTGTTTGCCTCTGCCCATCATGAGATGTTTGTATACTTGGATTGAGAGATGTGTAAGCCTTTTTCTAACCATGCACTAACCCAATCTAATTTGCACTGGTGGAACTACTAAGAGAAATCAGCCGCTGCCTTGACTTGGTGTCCTGCTTTTCCTTAGTGTGTTCAATACTTTTTTTCCTGTCATTCCACTTTATTAATGGATTGTAATACTTTATCATGATTTCTTTATCTGTGTGTATTTCTTGACTTAATACCAAATGTCTGTTCAAATTTCATGTGAATTGCTGCATTGGAACTGTATTTAATAAAAAAATACTTATTTCCCTCACTGTACATAAAATAAAGATGATAACTTTTAATATTAAACTTTGGTGCATATCTTGCCCTGCACCATTTGTGTTATGGAAATGAATGATATCTCGTTCAGCAAATGATAAAATGGGTAGAAATTAATTTGAATGAGGCACCCAAGCTTTATCTAGAGACCAGAGGCTTGAATAATGAAAATCTCCTAAAAAAGGAAGTAAAGAAATTTCAAAAGGTAAATTCTGAGAAGTACAATTCTTGAAAAATTTATTTATTTACCTTATTTTATTTTTCTTAAAAAGAAAATGAAAGACTTCAGTAATGTTATAAAATTTTATGGAGTAAAATTTATTTGATCAAATAAATTAAAAACGGGCTCAAAGGCCATCTTTTTGTGCTGCCTGCAGATAAAACCGTAATAAACTGGCACACTATTTTCATTGTGACTAGCTTGTAGGGAGTTCAGCACTCAGTGTCACATTTTTTAATGCGTCATGCATGTCAGTTATTTTTTAAAGAGATTGAGAATGATCTGTTGCATTCATTTGTGCCTCAGAGCTGTTACTGAGGTTCAAATTTCGAAATGCATAATTATGACCAATCATTTTTTTTTCTTCATTATCGATCATTGGTGTCACTTCAGAGAAATTTGGTAAAAATAGGTTACCTGGCACCATCACTCACCTCACGTGGAATATGGAACTTGTCTACCACACCCAGCTCATAGTACATCTTGATGCCACACTTCACTAGGTCCAGCTCAGAGAACTCAAAGTCACAGAAGTGAAACTCAAAGATCTCTGACTCCTCCGAGTCTGGCAGCTTTTCACACTGTAGATAACAACAGCATGAAGACACACAGCTATAAAACAACCAGACTTTAAACCAAGTATGATTTTTGTGTTATACCAGAATTTCCTCCAGCTCGTCCTCCTCACATTCATCAGGCTCTTTCCCGTACACCTCGCGTGTGTTCTGAACAAAAAACACTGTCAGTTTCACATTGTTGATATTCCAAGATTTTTCTTCTGTGTTTATACAACCCCTTTTAATCAGACTATCAATCATAGTGCCATATATGACAGCACTGCTCCTCCACATGATCAAGATCCTTCATGTTGTACAAATAGGAAGTCCTGCTATTACAAGCATTACCCATGTACTGTAATTTATTTTAATTAGTGCATACGAGGGACTAAGCCCTGTCAAGTTGGAGAAACCCACCAAGACATTCTGAATCTCGTCCTTTCTGCACTTGACATGGTACATGACCATGTCCTGAAAGATGTCCTTGCGATTTTCCAGCTTGTTCATCCTGTCGTAAGTGTCTGTATTCAGCACTGACCAGCCCAGGAACTGAGTGAGTGACTGAAATAGATACAGATAGAGGTTTAGATTAACTTTTCACATTCAGTCTCACATTTAGATTGAGACTCAGGTTTAGATCCACTTTTTCACTCAAATTCACATTTACATTCAGATTCACATTTACTGTAAGTTCAGATTCAGGTTTAGATCCACTTTTTCACTCAGATTCAGATTTACCATAGGTTGAGATTCAGGTTCAGATTCAGGTTCACAATTTTATTCAGTTTCACATTTAGGTTCAGATAGGTTCATTTTTACTATAGGTTGAGATTCAGGTTCAGATTCAAAGTCAGATTCAGGTTTACATTTAGGTTTAGATTCACATTTACTGTAGATTCAGATTCAGGTTTAGATCCACTTTTCACTCAGATTCACATTTACCATAGGTTGAGATTCAGATTCAGGTTTAGATTCACACTTTTGTTCAGTTACACATTTAGGTTCAGATTCAGACTTAGATTCACATTTACATTAGGTTCATTTTTACTATAGGTTGAGATTCAGTTTCAGATTCAAAGTCAGATTTAGGTTTAGATCCACTTTGTCACTCAGATTCAGATTTACCATAGGTTGAGATTCAGGTTCAGATTCACATTTAGGTTTAGATTCACATTTACTGTAGGTTCAGATTCAGGTTTAGATCCACTTTTTCACTCAGATTCATATTTACCATAGGTTGAGATTCAGGTTTAGATTCACACCTTTTTCAGTTTCACATTTAGGTTCAGATTCAGACTTAGATTCGCATTTACATTAGGTTCATTTTTACTATAGGTTGAGATTCAGGTTCAGATTCAAAGTCAGATTCAGGTTTACATCCACTTTTTCACTCAGATTCAGATTTACCATAGGTTGAGATTCAGATTTGAATACTACAAAAAAAGTCACACGCCCACAATAAAATGGTTGAACTCCATTAAAATGCTTTCTGTGGACTGTAGCTCTAAACAGAGACATTAAGTACTTTTATGTATTCTTTAGAGCTTTGGTTTAGCAATTTAGTAAATCCAACCAACCTGAGCATAATAGACTGAACCCGTGGTAAACTTTCAAGGGGTAAAGGGAATAAATAATGCACAGTCTGCTGATCCATCCATTACTGTATATTTAGCTATGACACACTACTGGTCCATACTGTGGCCTCAAATACCTCCATTAGCGTTTCGTCCATTTCATCAAAAGGTTTTCCATCTTTCCTGTTATAGAATGTGGCCACCCCAACGATTTCCTCTTTCTTGTTCACGATGGGCAAAGAGAGCACATTCTTTATAGTCCACCCAGAATCATCCAGAGGTTCTTTCTGGTAGGATAAAAATAAACTTGAATCAAAATATATTTTAGTAACATTTTTAGTCTTGTATATATACAGCTATTGGAACACATTTAATTTAATTTATTATGTAGGGCTTTCCAAGGTGAGCTCACTTGAAATTCAAAGAACTCGTCTTGAGCAGCATTCATGATATTACAGATCTGTAAGACAGAGTGAAGGGAAAGCAGCAGTCATGCTCACTGAGAAGGAGTATTGCTTGCTGATTAATTACAGTTCACAAAATTACAATTATCCATCATTTCAGTGTGGGAGCACATTCTATTCCCCCTCGCTGTGCACATGACAGGAGCATTATAAACCATAATGGCTTTCAACTTGTCTGACTACTGTGGTGTCAGTGGAGGAAGATGGAGGTTTAGATTCTCACCAGGCCATTCTCTGCAACGTAGGTGGGAAGCCCACTTATTAATGCCCAGTGGTCAGGAGTAGGGTTTCTGTAACGACAATGCACATGTGTCTGACCAATACACAACTCTTCTTTAATAAACACCATCTTTTAATTTCTAGGTGGTCTAGAGAAACAGGAAATATACACTGCTGTTCAAAATGTTTGGGGATGTTAGATTTTTAAATTAAATGAAGTCTCGCCAAGACTGCATTTATTTGATGATGTTATTGTGAAATATTATCACATTTTAAAATGACTGTTTTCTATTTGAATATATTTGAAAATGTAATTTATTCCCGTGAGGTCAAAGCATAATTACTCGAGTCTTCAGTGTCACATGATCCTTCAGAAAACATTCGAATATTCTAATTTGAAGCTTTATTATGAATGTTGTGCTGCTTAATATTTTGTGTTTTTTTTTTACAGGATTCTTTGATTAAATGCAGTTCAAAAGAACAAAATTAATATGGAATAGAAATCTTTTGTAACATTATAAATGTCTTTAGTGTCACTTAATCAATCTCATGCTTCCTTCCTTCTTCAAAAGAAGAAAAACTAATTTCTTCAAAAAAAAAAAAACTTTTTGAATGGTAGTGTATATGTGCTATAATAATAATAATAATAATAATGAGTTCCTGGCTCCACATAACATCCATAACTCTCTGGGCCACCCTGCATCTTGGAGCTGGAGCCAGGCTTGCTATTTCTTGATATGTTTATAAGGTACAACATTTACAACGCATGTTATGTAGAATGATAAAGCATGTGGCGCTACTGGGCTTAATTAAATGCCAAGTGGTAGCACAAACTCAAATTTAACAGGCAATAAAAATTTATTAACTCACGGAATTACTTTGATCTCCTCCTTTCCATGCAATATGTAATCAATCACTTTGTAGAAAATCACTTCCTGAAGCAGAATTAATAGCGTAAGTCAAACACAATAGACGTGACAGCAAGTAAGAACTCAAGACGATTCATTCAAGGAAGTTTTGTGTTTCTCTGACATGATTAACGAAAAACACGTTTCCTATTAATGCAGTGTGCATCACTCACTCTGCCATCAGGTGTCTTTGGTCCGCTGTAAGGGGGCACCTCTCCCATAAGGACAGGCCAAAGATCAAAGAACTCCTACAGGCAAAAGAAATAACAAAAATGACATATTTCAGTATAAATCAACAGGTAAATATTCATGCAAATTAAAAAAAATCCCACTTTATATTAAATGTCTTTAACTACATTAAATTAATAATTTAATACAATGCACTTATTGGGCCCTATCACACACCCAGCGCAATGTTTTGCGTTATCATTTTTACGTCCAGCGCCACGTTGTTTAAATGGCAAATGCACTCGAGCCCATCTGTTCGCCAATCATAATGAAAACGGGGTGTGTTCAGGTGCATTGTTGGCGTGTTGCTATTTTGAGGAACTGAAAAACCCTTCGACCAACAAAAACCTGCTCTAAAGTCAATGGCGCGGTACTTTTTTGTAATTTAACGGGTACGTTAGTAATATGCGCCTATAGCCGGGTGCACAACACGCTTGTGAAAGATGCTCAGCAGCACACAAACATCCCAAATATAAAAAATAAAAGGATTACAATGTAAAAGATTATTATTGTGTACATAAAGGTAAAAATGTCTGCATGTCATAATGGATAGTCATTGCATGTATCAGAATTATTTATTTGCAGTAATGACAAATTGTATTTAAACTGACTCATCAGGTTGAGAGTGTCTATATTCCTCCATGTAAATAGCGAATCCGCCACGCTTTTAAAGGGAATGGGAGATGACGCCGCGATTCGTTCATTGCGCGTTATGCCCAAACCACACCCATGACTAATTAAGAGACTAGGTATAACCCTTTTGGACCATTTTTTCCATCGTTAAACTAGCATAAGTGCATTTGGACATGCTTTAAGTGCACCTAGATCGGTAAAGCAGGGCTCATAGTGTGCATAGGTTTTTTTTCATTGTACTTATGTAATTACAGACCCTTCCCTTAACACACCCTTAAACCTACCCATACCACTAAACCTGCCCCTAACTTTACCCATAACCCACCTCAATAGCAGAAGTGTTTTGCAGTACAACATGAACACGATAAGCACATTGTGCCTAACGCTTCTTTTATGTTAGTGGATAAAGTTTGACTCAAACTATTTACAGATAGTTCATGCGAGATTATATACATAAATAAACAATCACTTTAGTTTTGGTCATGTCGAGGAGGCCCACAGAGTAGCGGTCACAGTTGAGGAAGGCTCGGACTGTGTAGAGGGCCTTGTGGAACTGTCTCTCAATGTCAGTCAACTCCTCAAACACTTTGCTGGCAGACCAGAGCAGCACCTTCAATGGAGATATGAGGAAAAATGACATAAGTGAAGTTTCAGTTTCTTGGTCGGCGTCTGAAATCCTCAGTAGAAATCCTACCTGTCCCCTTCTGGTTTCACAGTTGTGCAGGTAGCTCAGGTGAAACACTCGAAGCACAAGATTGGCAAAGTTGAGATATTTCTTCAGAGTCTACAAGACACAGAGTGCGATTTACTTCAATAGAGCGTTTAATCTTTTCTATAGAAGTCAGTTTAATCAAAGTGCTTTTACTGTATTAATATTCATTGAAACTCCTCTTGTTATATTCACTGGGGATTTGAGATTAAAAATATGTGTGGCGAGAACAATGCATATAATTAATCTTTTATGCATTGTTTACATTTCAAATTGGCATCCTCATCAAGACTCTGGCTAATTGTTGAGTAGAAACACAAAGTGCTGTAGTCGCTATTACAGAGGAAGATATGAGCGAATGCTACCTCCTCATCCTGAGCAGTGAAATGGGGAGCACCGATCTTGTTGACCGCCATCATGACAGCCACCATGTCTTTGCCGTTCATAATGGGAGTCGCGAGCACATTCTTGGTCTGGTACTCTGTCAGGTTGTCTACAAAGTCACTGAAGTGGCTGTCCTGGAGAGCGAAGCACATTTATTCATGGTGAGAATGTTAACGTTAAATCGGTGTTAAGCTAAAACATCACTGATGTTTCACAATTAAATAATATTTTTTGTGTGTGTTTCGCTTAGTTACAATGTCAAGTAAAACACTTTGCAATAATACAAATGCATTAAGATTAATTAAATATATCAACGATCAATACATTTGTTACAGTATTTTTAATCTTTATTAATGTTAGTTCATTAAAATACAGCAGTTCGTTGTTAGTTCAACCTCAGGTCCATTAAATAATAGCTTTTTTATTAGAAATTAACATTAATTAAGATTAATAAATACTTTATTTTACATTATTAGTTCATGTTAATTAATGGAACAGTATTGTAAAATGTTACGACATATTTTTACCCAGCAAAAAATTATTTTCTTACTCTTGGTTTCCAATAAAAAATATCTATACATTCTTAAATTAAGATAGCATTATGTAATTTGACTGAAGATATTAGGTCTTGTTTTCAAAAAGTGAGCTTAAGCTTAAAACAAGTACATAAAGTTAATTAATTTTGCATGTATTTTAAAGTGAAACACAATGGGCCAATATCAGACGAAAAGTTCTGGATCATATTTGAAAAAAATTATATAAATAACTGAAAGCCAATATAGAGTTCATTTGCTTTCAGGTTCCTTTGAAACATTAAATTCTCCATATTAAAAGTATAAAATGTAGAGTGAAGGTAAGCACCGATATTCTGCTGACTTGTGGAACATGGCGTTAGGCACTGACCTTTAGATTTAATCCAGGATCGCTCTAATTCAACTCAGATTAAAGACTTTTATCCCCTCCAGACCCGGTAACATAACACACTGGGGAAGAGCGCTGACCGGCTCTAATCCACCAGCACCAGCCTTGCATATTAATAACTGAGCTTCAGTGCCGTACACATATTGTCAAAATGTACAAAATCACACACAGTCCAATTTATTTTGTTTACAACACTTGTCTCATATGTGCTTGCTTACAAGCACATCTGTGGACATTTGTGGTTACTGGGCAGTCTGGCAGACATCTCAAACTGAGATAGGAGGCTGTCGCCACCTTGAGGGTTTCAAATAGACTCCCTCGGTATTTCAGTCACATAACGCCTTTGTCAAAGATTGAGAAACCCCATTTTTTTAAGTGATTATGAGCAGCACAGAAGAAAGTGTATCGCTGTCTGAGAGGCAGACCATGTGCCAAAGAAAAATGGTTAGTAATTTATAATCAAAGAGAGAAGGAAATTTCATGGCTCTCTCTGAGTCATGCATTATCTGTCTGTGCAACATCTCTCAAGTTAGCATATCTAATTAGCATAAAATCCTATTTTAGAGATAGTGGATATTTGTTAGCCTACTTACATATATATATATATATTCCTTTTAATGCCAGAAAACTGTTTTATTTGAACTGTCGGTTCTGACATGATTAAATAAAAACAGGTATGACAAAACTATAATTTATTCTGCTCATAAATACTAAATTCCAAACAGTCACACAGTCATTAGCTTATATTTTGGTCTGTCTGATCAAAATGATTTTGAATCAAATATGATTATAAAATGTTAGCGCTGCACTGCTCTCTACTGGTAATAACGTGGATTGCGCTTTAACTCACAGGACCAAGATGCATTAACTAGGTTATCTTTTGATCCTCATCATGGCTGGTTATCCTATTCCTAAATGGACGCTTGTTTCCGCACACTGCCATGAAATAAAAAATAAAAAGGTAACTGCGACTTTTTTCAGACGTTTTTTCCCCCGCACAAATCTGATAAAAAAAGTCAGAATTACAAGACATAGACACAATTATGAGGAAAAAGATACTTACTTCTTATTTATTTTTTATTCTGAGGCAGAAACAAGCTTCCATAATCTTACCTGTGTGACATCAGGTACGTTGATGGTCTTCTTGACAGTGGCCACATGGCCCACAATGCCTGTGTCCAGCGGGTACACAATCTCACTGTCCGGAGCCACCAGACACTCCTCCAGCGTGGCATCTTTATGAACATTGAAGATTCGCGTGGCCAGTTCGGCTATGCCGTTCCTCTGGCGATACATGAAGAGGCTCATGCGGTCTGCTCGCATCATGAAGGTGAGATGCCGCATGAGGTTGAACACGGCCCTCTCCATCTGCAGGTTTTCCTGCATGTCCCGCACCATATCGAAAATGATCTCGCACTGCTCCATGGAGCTCAGCTCGTGGTAAGAGCTGATGTCCACTTCTGTTTTCTTGGTGGTCGACAGGAGGTCGGAGATGACCTTCACCCCGAACCTGGAGTCGTAGTACTGCTTGGCAAATGTTGGATTACTGTCCAAAAACTTTTCGGCCACATCCTTGTCCACTGCAGCCATTTTATCTTAGCTGTCAGTGAAGTATTACACCTTTCTGTACAGCGTTATAGTTGTCCTATGAACCCTGGCAGCAGGACACTGAGAAACACTTGGGATTACTGGAGATCGTTTTAAAGAAGCGTCTACGTGCGCTCATAATCCTGTCCTGTAATTAGGATTATGAAATTCACCTGACAGCAGTCACAGCCAATACGCACAAACATTTGTTGACACAATTAGAACATCTGGAAAAAGAGTAACAGTAAAAGTACAAGAGAAAAAAGCCAACGTACCTTTCAGAAGTTTGTGGTTATTAAGAATTTTGTTGAAAATAAATTATTAGCAAGGATGCATTAAATATAACGCCATATAATGTTATATTTCCATATTATTTTTCAAATAAATACTGTTCTTTTGAACTTTCTACTCGTCAAAAAAATCCTGAAAAAAATTGCTCATGGTTTCCGCAATAAACTGTTTTCAACATTGATAATAATAAGAAATACTTTTGAGCACCAAATCAGAATATTAGAATGATTTGGAGTAAAATAAAGACTGGCGTAATGGCTTAGCTTTACGAGAATAAATTACATTTTAAAATAAATTCAAATATAAACCAGCTATTTTAAATTGGAATAATATTACTGTTAACTGTATTGTGTGTGTGTGTGTGTGTGTGTGTAGTAAATGTATGACAACGATTGTTTCACTTTACCATTTAATAATGTCTTCTTTACATTTACAATCCATACATTTACATAAAAAATTGTGAACTGAAATTTGCTTTTATAACATCTCAGCTTCTACATAATAAAGGTGCTTAATATATATTTTAGAAAAAGTGTACATATGAAATGTCTGTTTTATGAAACATACATGTTTTGACAGCTGTGAGTCTGACAGACTGCATCTTATTCTCTTCAGTGTTTTCATCCTGACATCAAAAAAGCAGATGGACTTAATAAATGTTGGCCCTGAAAGAGAGTGAAAGAATACGGAGTATGAATATCTAGTGTTTTGAAAAGCAACTCAGTGTCCTAATACCTTGAGAATTATATTCCAAAAATTGTGTCTGTATATATATATATATATATATATATATAAAGTTGGGAATTATTAAATATAATAATATATATATATATATATATATATATATATATATATATATATATATATATATGAAGTTGGGAATTATTAAATATAATAACATAATAATATAAAATATATATATATATATATATATATGAAGTTGGGAATTATTAAATATAATAACATAATAATATAATATATATATATATATATATATATATATATATATGAAGTTGGGAATTATTAAATATAATAATATAATAATATAAAATATAAATATATATATATATATGAAGTTGGGAATTATTTAATATAATAATATAACATATAAATATATATATATATATATATATATGAAGTTGGGAATTATTTAATATAATAATATAAAATATATATATATAAAAAAAAAAAAAATATATATATATATATATATATATATATAATATATATATATATGAAGTTGAGAATTATTAAATATAATAATATAAAATATTAAATATATATGTATTCTATTCCATGTATAAGTCTCTTTAATAGTGTGGGATAAATATGTTGAAAAACGGTCACCTTGAAAAAACAGAGATGGTCACCATTCCCAGAACCAGCTCAAAGCCGTAAAAGCAGAGCAGCACAGCATTGAGAACAAACTCGAGCCGTAAAACAAAGGTCTGCAGCAGCAGGTAGTAGACGCTCAGCACTGCACAGGGCACCAGAACACCAACACTCACGAGCAGAGCCAGAGAGCGCTGACACAGGTTCCCCTTCCAGCCTGAAAGTCATATTTCACATGCCGTTATTTCATTTGCTACATGGATCGATGCACTTTCACCAACACAAAGTGTAGACAGCAAACAGGGTGATCAATCTGGGTTATCAGTCTGTTATGACGATCATCCACTCATCTCCAGAGCAGGCGGTGCTCCGTTCAGAGCTGAGCACAGAATCACTTTGAATTCAATTCCAGAATTCTACCTGAATTTAAACTGATGCTGCAAATAGAATGTAGAATTGTACATCACATTTGAATTGAAGGCATTCAAATGAAAAAAAACGAAATTGGTTACACTTTATTTCAGGGTGACGTAGTTACATTGTACTCACTCAAGTACGTGTACGAATCGAGTTGCAGTGACGGTTGTGATGTGTTATTTACTGTAATTACGATAGTAAGTGATCATTTCCATTTTCATATGAATTGTTACTGTATTGTTGTATTTGTATTTCATTAAAATGTACTTTTATTTTTAAGGACAACGAAAAACACTTTTCCAGAATGCAATGTTTTCAAAATCAAGCCAAACAATATTAATCTAAACTAACTGAACTGAATTTAGTTTTCACTCTCACTTTTTATTTGTTGGATTCGCAAAACTTATTTTGTTCAAATTCTAAGAAATATAAGAGGAATTATTCTTTCAAAAGTTTTGCAGAATTATAATTACATTATTCATTTGAGAAAATCGTGGCTATTTCAGCCTTGATATGCATGTTGTACAATATATTTTACTCTGATTAACTAATTAGAAATACACTACCGTTCAAACGTTTGGGGTTGATAAGATGTTTTAAAATGTTTTTGAAAAAAGTCTTAATTTTGATTAGAAAAATATATTCTGAAATATTTTTGCGATTCAAAATAACATCTATTGATATATTTTATTATTTAAAAATGATTTAACTGTTTAAAATTTATTTCTGTTCTGCTTAATATATTTGTAGAAACAGCGATACTCTTTTTTCAGGAATCTTTGATGAATAGAAAGTTCAACAGACGAGCATTTATTTGGGGAAAAAACGTTTCATAACATTATAAATATTTGTACTGTACGTTTTTTTGCCGAATAAAAGTATTGCATGTGTCTAATCAGTTCATTAGAGAAAAAATGTATTGTACATATCAAGAAATAAAACAATTATATAATAATATTATCATTTATGAGACTAATTCATCTGTTGTGCGACAATTTTATTTCTTTGATACAGTAAATTGCTTTTCCCATTTCAATTCAAACCTCAAATCCAGTGAATAAAATGGAGGCAGTTGTTTAAGTTCTGAGTTTTGCCCAACAAGGAGAGCTTCTGAATGAGGATCGTTTCAGTCCTGTGATTGTGTCACACTGACCATAGAAGAGCCGGAGGGTTTCGAGGCCCAAGAAGAGGAGCAGCAGAACAACATCCAATATCAGGTTGGCTTGTGGGTAAGGCAGTATCACCCCTACAACAGACAAACAGTGATTACATCACAAATGTGTTTGTTTGTTTGTTTGTATATACAAGGCTGGGGAGTAACGAAATACAAGTAACTTAGTTACGTATTAAAAATACAAAATTTGAGTAACTTCATTACAGTTACATTTTAAATGGGTGGTAATCAGATTACAGTTACATCTGAAAAGTATTTTAGATTACCAAAGTGATTACTTTGAATTTTAATGTCATTTAAACAGCGATTGGTGATTCTCTGACTCTGACCGTCTGAAAAACTGTTTCATTTCTGTTCAGAGGTTTCATATGAATAAGCCATTTCACTTAACAGATGTTTACATGTGTTCCACAAGACAAAATGACTGGATTTATAAAAATTGTCCAATTTAAAAAATGTACATACCCTTGAATCTTTACTCTGCTGTCATTACTGGATGATCCACGACTGTTTTCATGTTTTGTGATAGTTGTTTGTGAGTCACTTTATAATTGTAAAAAACTTGACTTTTTACTTTATCTCACAATTCTGACTTTTCTCAATATTGTGAGTTAATATCTCATAATTCTGACTTTTCTCAATATTGTGAGTTTATATCTCACAATTCTGACTTTTCTCAATATTGTGAGTTTATATCTCACAATTCCGACTTTTCTCAATATTGTGAGTTTATATCTCACAATTCTGACTTTTCTCAATATTACGAGTTTATATCTCACAATTCTGACTTTTCTCAATATTGTGAGTTTATATCTCACAATTCTGACTTTTCTCAATATTGTGAGTTTATATCTCACAATTCTGACTTTTCTCAATATTGTGAGTTTATATCTCACAATTCTGACTTTTCTCAATATTGTGAGTTTATATCTCACAATTCTGACTTTTCTCAATATTGCGAGTTTATATCTCACAATTCTGACTTTTCTCAATATTGCGAGTTTATATCTCATAATTCTGACTTTTCTCAATATTGTGAGTTTATATCTCACAATTCTGACTTTTCTCAATATTGTGAGTTTATATCTCACAATTCCGACTTTTCTCAATATTGTGAGTTTATATCTCATAATTCTGACTTTTCTCAATATTGTGAGTTTATATCTCACAATTCTGACTTTTCTCAATATTGTGAGTTTATATCTCACAATTCTGACTTTTCTCAATATTGTGAGTTTATATCTCATAATTCTGACTTTTCTCAATATTGCGAGTTAATATCTCATAATTCTGACTTTATAACTCGCAATTGCAACTTTATAT